>CM062098.1:2112421-2149593 GCA_031163375.1 Conogethes punctiferalis | reverse complement strand
GAGAAATGACTGGGACTTGAAAAGATTAGTTGAACAATTTTACGATGCCATGTTTTATAATTTTGTTTTAAGTAGTGTTTAATAGCACAAGTGGGTTACCTGGGTACTTGGGCATCTGTCTTATCGCTAATAGCAATCTTTCTAGGCAACTTTCAGGCAGAGGAAGTTAGAAGAGATTTAATTAAATTTACTGTAGGGATTTATCTATATAATGTGAAATCTTGGAAGCTTTTTTAAATTAAATTAATTTACATTAATATTATGAATGTTTTACATTTTTGTGCAGATGTATGACTACGAAGCACCTAACGAAAAATGTGGTCTGGTCTGACTAGACATTTTTCGTTTCAAGAGCTCGCACCGGGTGCATGAAAGGCTAGTTACAGCACTGCTGCTCAGCGTGGGGATTTCTGGTAAAGCCTCCTGTTTTTTGCCCAAAGGGGCGAATAAGTGGAGAGGCCTAGCAGTGGACTGCGATATCATATATATATCTGTGTATCATCATCATTATCGGTCTAATAGCAGTCCACAGCTGGACCTATGTCTAGTTTTTCGCCACTTTGGGCAAACAACAGGAGGCTTTTCCCATACGCTGGGAAGGCAGTTTGTGATCGGGGGGCGTAGCTCCTCGCTCCGATAACGCGGGCATAAGTCATCGGCTTGTGGTATTTAGTTACGCCTTCATCGTGATATCTATCAGGGTGAATATTCTCCCACCAGTCGCTTGCCAGAGACCCGTTTGTTATTCGGCAGGATGCACCACGGGCAGGAGAAGGTGGCTTGAGGCGACAAGATGAAAGGTCGGTCCCCTACATCCTTTCCAATAGTGTTACACAATGAAATGTTTATCTGAAACACCCGAAGCAGGGGCGGGTCGCTAGTATAATATTATTTAGGATTGAATTCCGAATCACATTACCGACCCTATTACGAACTTCGCAAAACTATTTGCAAACTTATTGAATTAAAACTGAACGTGAAAGAAAAATATTTTCACACGAATAAGTCTTTTTCTTATCAAATAAGAACAGCGACCCATCTGTGTTTTGTTCGGTATTCATATTTGAAGGGAAAATGGATTCCAGAGGACTTTGACAAGGAGTTAACCTGACAACGCTTACGTTGAATATTCCCGAAAGTATCAACAGTTCATATATCTTTGTCTAAGTAAGTATAGAAGTGTACCCATAGTACAAACTTCAGCTTAGTTGGAGGCTATAGAATGCTGTGTGGCCTAGCGTGGCATCATAATCATCATCAGCCCGTGTCAGTCCAATCTAGCGTGTCATGTCTTGGCTTATTTATTTGTTTGCTTAAATAAGCAAAAGCCTTAAGTCAATAATAATAAAAAGCCAAAAGCAAATAATAATAATAATAAAACACAGCAAATAAATATTTGCTGTTTTTATTATTATTTTGATTCATGTAATGTAATATAATATAGGAATTGAATTATTATAATGTAATTCATGAATTTTATGTGCAATTGGAATATTGTAATGATTATGGGACTATACTGTTCTGAAATAATTATTTTTTTTTTATTTTTTTTTTATTTAGCCATCGCTATCGCAGTCCACAGCTGAACACAGTCCTCTCCAGTTGTTCGCCACTTTGGACAAACACCTGGAAGGCTTACCCATAATCGCCGCGTCTCAATCGGACTTACCCAAATACCATAGGCCGATGACGGGCAGCAGCGTCAGCGGAGCGAGAAGCCCACCCGCCTGTCCAGAGTATGGCAAATGTGGGTCTTTACCCATGCAGGTGGTTGCCCACAGTGGTAAACAACTGGAGAGGCCTAATGCCCAACAGTGGACTGCGATAGGCTGATGATGATGAGATTTAACCTTCATGCAGGTCTCCGTATTTCTACAAGGACAGTATACTCTTGTTGCCACGTGAAGGGTTAAATTTTCATTGGCGTTTAGAGAACGTCTGGTATTTTTGTGGCCAACAAAAACGAATATCTTTCAGACGAGTCTTTTGCGCTCCCACAATGCAATGTAACCCCGAGATGTACAACATTTTGTTTTTGATTAAAATATAAAAACAGTGTATTTAACAGTAAAATACAAGAAAGATTTTTTTTCTGAGATTACAATTTCTTCGGTGTAGAGTTTATCCGCCTTGCGGACCAAATGTCCTTTTGATCAGCTGGTGTATAACTATAGCTATGGTGGATGTAAGGGAGCGGCCTATCACATTTTCGTTCCTAGCCAACCTCACCTGCCCGTGGTGCATCCTGCCGAATAACAAACGATTCGCTGGCAACCGACTGGTGGCGGTATAACCATCACAATTGAAGGCGTAGCTAAATACCACAGACCGGTGACGGGCAGCAAAGTCACCGGAGCGGTACTTAGCCAGTAGTGGAGATCAAACCCACGCTTCAAAAGGCAGAGGTCACCACCAAATGAACCACCGGGCCAGTCCAACAAACAAGATAATTCAAATCAAATTCAAAAAAATTTACTGACTCGGTGGCTCAATTGGTAGTGACCTCTGCCTTCTGAGCCAAGGGTCGTGGGTTCGATTCCCGCACAGTACAAACATTTGTGTTCATGAACATGTCTGTTTGTATTGGTCTGGGTGTTTTCTATGTATAATATGTATTTATTTACAAAAAAAAATGTACCTATCTAAGTAAGTTTATCAGTTGTCTAGTACCCATAGTACAAGCTTCGGCTTAGTTTGGGGCTAGGTGGCGCTGTGTGGCCCAGCGTGGCATGTCTTGGGTTATTTATTTATCTCTTATTAAAAAAAGGTTAACAATCTCTAGAGTAAATTACTGTTTATTTTTTCCATTTACAATGTTTACACACGTTTTAATAAAAGTATATTACAGGCGTGTAAACAGATTATGAACTGGATTTGAATTATCATGTTTGTCGGACTGGCCCGGCGGTTCATTTGGTGGTGTCTTTAAACCATTGATCTCGATCCAGGATGTTTGCTACGTACCGCTCCAGTAACGCTGCTGCCCATCATCGGTCTGTGGTATTTAGCTACGCCTTCAATCGTGATGGTTATACCATCACCAGTCGGTTGCCAGCGCCTCGTTTGTTATTCGGCAGGATACACCACGGGCAGGTGAGGTTGGCTTGGAGCGAAAAGATGATGGGTAGCTCCCTTACAACCCTATACATCCTTAGGGTTTTCATCCCAACCATACGGATATCACATGTAAAAAAAAAATGTTTTTTACGTGTTTTGTGGTCATATTTCGGTTGCCACTATTCAGAAAATAGCAATTTAAAAAAATTGGTATGTGGAACATACCAATTGCAATGGAACCGATAAAATAGGCAGATAACCATGATGTAATAATAAGGAATTATAATTAATGATCCGTGGTAATTTATATACATACAAAATTTTTCATGACAATAAAAATGGACGACTTGTGACTTAAAAAATATTCGATAAAATATTACAGCTACGCTAGTAGTCACTTAAATTCTTTTCAATTTGTTATCGAAGACTTAAGCCGAATTCTATAAAGAATAGTCGACTGAGCCTTACCAAAATTATGCTTCAGCGGACCTGTAAAATATTCTAAACCTTATTAATATTCCCGCCGTAGCAGATAAGGGCATTTAAACGGTTATTCTTTGCCCCTAAATTTATTTAAGACAGCTTTATTAAATCCCTTTATGGGGTAGATTAAGACCGTAATAAATTTGTATGGTGTTTGGGGCTTCGCAGTCAAATGAAAAGATAGAAAAATATGAATTCCTGACATAGCAGGCTCAATTGTTCAATGATCTCAGGAGTCGTTAGCCACTATGTTTTTCTATAGGCAGAGAGTTGCATTTTCAATTAGGCACTTTCGCCGCTTACTGAGGGAATCAGGTCTAGGACTCACACCCCTCAGAATGGGAGGGCATTCCTACCTGCATCGCCAGTGGGCAGCATCTTGCGGAGACTCGGGTAGCGTCAAAGCATAGGAAAGGTATGGCTGCGTCCCTGCACTACCCACTGCAGAGTCATACCCGAGGAGAGGCTCAGAGGGTATACGATGCGTCGTTTGGGCCGGAGGTTTAACAGAGGCTTAGCGAATCTTCGCTCGAATTGAACCACCCGTCCGGGGAAGGACCTCCACCCTATAGAATACCGCAGTCAAATGACCTCTGGGTCGTGTTTCTGCCGGTGAGTAGGGTTTCCGGAGCTCGTGGGGGGTTAGGGTTGGGCCGGCATGGCGGTGGCAACTGACAAGTAACTGACCAGTTACTTGCCCGTTGTCACAGCGACTTGGGCTTCTCTTTCGCTTTCCATCAAGCGTAGGGAAGCCATTATGTCGAGCCACTATAAAAAAAAAAGGTGACGTAGATCGGACGCGTCTACCGTGATCTCTCTTTCCGACGCGTCCTTCTGCGAGATCACGGTCTGCACTGACTGTGCAAGCACTGCTCACAGATCTCCTTCAACGCCATCTGCCGGAAGAGTTGTGGCAGATTAAGGTTCTGTGCGACAGTGACGAGGACGAAGTGCTCATTGATCCAGACAGAGCAAAGAAGCATTTGCTCTGCCGTGTCCTCCGAGCCACTGTCTCAATGGGTCTGCTGGTACGTCACCACCCCGTGAGGGCGCCGCATCGACTCTTTTTTTTTATAGTAGCTCGACATAATGGGATCCCTACGCCTGATGGAAAGCCAAAGAGAAGCCCACGCTGTGACAACTGGCAAGTAGCTGGTTAGTTACCTGTCAGTTGCCACTGCCATGCCGGCCCGACCCTATCCCCAGGAGCTCTTCCAAGAGGAGTCAATAGCCTGAGTGGTGCGGTACTCCCAAGGGACGAATGTGTCATATAAAACAAAGTCCTTCAATACACACAAGATCCACAATATCAGATACAAAACGGCCGAAAAAAGGGACGGGATTCTATAAATTCCCGACGACACAAGCTTTACATCCATTTAGGTATGGACAGTTGATTAGATCAATAAAAATGATAAGGGTTCGACACCTGCCGATAAACAGGTTTATTGGTTTTACTGAAAGAAATATCTCCGCTGAAAGGTATGGCCGATTCAAATTTCGGCGATACATGTCTCGTTTTAATTTATTTATTTGGATATTTTAAGGTCTTTTAGAACAGGATCTTCTGTGTGGCGTAGGAGACGACCAAGGGGTCCACCAACATCAGGAAATAGGCAGCCTAGGTACAAATAATTAAAAAAAACTGCGGTCTCCACGCACCTGCCAAGCGTGGTGACTAAATCAGATCCAAATTACAATAGAAATGTTTCCAGAGTCAAAACAATTACATTATAGGTATTTAGTCCGTATTTTAGATTATAAAAATATTGGACATGTATTTTTCCTTTTTTCATTTAAACAAAAAATAACAAAGATACTACGCATCAAAATTTACGAGTGGGGATTTTTGACGTCACTCTGTGAGAAAAAGCTCCCACTCTTTGACGTCACGCGTAATTTTAACAGGCTATATATATTTGTCATGTTAGGTCTAATTTACAAATGAAAAAATACGTGTCTTTTATTTTTGAACAATCTAAATGACGGCCTAATTAAATTTTTTACGGCAACAAGCCTATTGTCATTGGGCCTATGTTGACGGGCAGCAGCGTCACCGAAGCGAGAAGCTACGCCCTGCGATCGCCAACCCGGCTGCCCAGCGTGGCGATTATAGGTGTGTCCTCCAGATGTTTTTCCTAAGTAGCGAGCAGTTGGAGAGTCCTATGTCCAGTGGACTGCAATAGACTGATTATGAACAGTGGATAGTTTTGAAGACAAATTGCACCCGTGCGAAGCCGGGGCGGGTCGCTAGTACAATATAAATCTTTAACCTAACAGTAAGAAGTATACAAACATAGAAGTAGCTATGTAATCAAGCTATAACTCGCCAAACAACCCAATAATGCATAATCAAACAATACTCGCCACCAAGAATTTACTCTTGGCGTTATTACAAATGTTTCCGCGAAGGTTCGCTCGGGCCAAGTTTTTTAATATACAAGTTTCATTGGCACACCATGGATGCCACCATAAGATCAAGGGCGGGGTTCAGACTGAATGTCGCCTGGGAAGGTGTAGTCCACTCATATGTATTAAGGATAGAACGGGGCGGTACTTGTGTGTGCTAACAGCGTGACTTAATAATCGTATCTACGCATGATTTAAGGCACGCATAGGTTAGGTACCTAAGCATTAAAATAAAATTGTAGGGCTATCTGTATACCACACTATATACACACTTGCACTCATAACACACATTTAATGTAGACACATTTAGCATACTTATGTATGCAATGACAATTTTGTAGTATAGCAATATTCATTTTATTCAAAATCAAAAGAGGATGTAAGGGAGCGACGCATCATCTTTTCGCTCCAAGCCAACCTCACCTGCACGTGGTGCATCCTGCCGAATAACAAACGAGGCGAAAAATAAACGACTGGTGGCGGTATAACCATCACGATTGAAGGCGTAACTAAATACCATAGACCGATGACGGGCAGCAGCGTCACCGGAGCGAGAAGCTACGCCTTGCGATCGCCAACCCGCCTGCCCAGCGTGGTGATTATGGGTATATCCTCTAAACGTTTTCCCTAAGTGGCGAGCAACTGGAGAGGCCTATCTCCAGCAGCAGTGGACTGCAATAGGCCGATGATGAATATTCATTTTATTCAAAATCAAAATAGTCTTCATTGGTCATTAAATAATAACTTTTACAAATGAGAAGATCAGGTCAGTGTAGGGTTGGTTCAGTGGTATTAAACGCTGCCTCTTACACAGTGGTCGGTATTTCGATTCTCGCACAGTAAAAGTATGAAAAAAGTTACCCGCTCTATCTTTGCTATATTTGATATTGATACATTTCAGTGATGTAGTCAACATAGATTTAAGGTTTATTTGAAAATAAATAAATAAATAAAAAATAAATAACATTATGTAGATACTGGAGTATCTGCGATTATAAACCTTATGGTATTGAGTTAAGATCCAATTGAATCTAAATTTACGGTATGGGGAATCATTTGTTATTGTGACTGTCGGTGATAGATGTCTGCTATTTGTCTGGACAATCTTTAGATGTTGTTGAGAAAGATGTTTCTTGAACAAATGTCTTTATCTTTCATAGTTTTGCGTAGCAGTTGAAGGTATGAAATGAGTATAGTAAGGATGCTATTTCAAAATGTCAAGTCAAGTCGATCTAGCCCCAAACTAAGCCGAAGCTTGTACTATGGGTACTAGACAACGGCTAAGCTTACTTAAATACATTTTTTTAGGGCGAGAAGCCCAGAATAGATCAAAGTGGCGAACATTAGGAGAGGCCTATGTCCAACAGTGGACAGATATACTGCCGTCATACCGAAAAAGGGCGCATCTAACACTTTTGTCAAAATTGAGTTATATAGTGATTCGGAATCACCAGAAAAAGACGCATCGACCAGTATTTTTAAATTTTGAAAAAACCTTATACTTTTCCTTTTATTAACAACGAAAAAGGACTTATCTACAACAATTCTGGTGGATCACTAAATTGAAAAGACGTATCTGTACTATACTTAGATGAAAAGGCGTAACTACGTAGAAGCGTCTTATTTGTTTATAAAATATATTAATGTTCATAGGTTGAAAAGGCGTAACTACATAATACTAAGAAGAAAAGACGCATCTGAGTAGATACGTCTTATCATCTAAGTATTAACATTAATCGGCAAGGCGTATGTGGCAGTAGAGTCTTTTCTACTTAGTATCAACGTAAATCCGTAAGGCGTATGTGGCAATAGCGTCTTTCCTACTTAGTTTTAATATAAATCGGTAAGGCGTATGAGGTAGTAGCGCCTCTTCTACTTAGTATTTATGTGTGTGCGTGGTGAAGTGGGAGCTGCGGTAAAGAACTTATTTCATCAGTTACGTCCAGATACTTAACCACGAGCACGCGGCACTCTTAGCCATGTTACCGATATCATGACTGATAGGAAAAGACTTTCACGAAGTTCAAAAATAAAGTCAATGGTACCTAAATGGTATCCTCTCAGCAGTCTACTTCAGATCTGATTTTTCCTATATCTTCCAAGGAAAACATTATCATTGACACCGATCTTGATTTTTATAATTCCTTGTTTCATACGGATTATGTACCTTCAAGAACAAGAATCCATGGAAAAATCCGAATCTTCTAATAAATTACAACACCCCCATGTCCTGTCCAGCCTAATACCAATTCTTAAGTAGAATTTTGGTCTTAATGAGAGTATTTTCAGGAACGATGGCTTAAAAATCGTTTTTATTTTGATTTTTCATTATTTCATTAGAACTAAGCATCCCAAAGGCGATGCCATGAAGACTATTATTATTAATCACCTATTATAGCTACAATTATTAAACATTTACTTTTCACGCCGACCAAACAGACCGTTTGGTCGGTGTATGAATCTCTAATCAGTTCATAGCGTTTTTTTTCCTTCCGAATTGCATAATTAAGCTCAAATGTAAAGTATCAAATAAAGAAATAAATTTTAACTTTGTATTAGAAATATATTTATTATGCATGCATACGCTGATCGCAGTTTTTGTCGATCTAGACAATTGTTCTCATATTTCTCGAACCTTCTGAGAGCGCGGTAAGATATTTTATGATCTTAGATCTTTATTAAACTGTGATTCATTTACAAATTCCGGTAGACTTATTTTGACTGTACACAATTCCTGTATGTCGTGTAATTTATTGCTAAATAATGCAATGCAACCTCGGTGGTTGTGTTTGTAAGCAGTGTACGTTAGTCATCATTTTGAGCCTAGGTTTTCAGTTATATTTGCTTCTATTATTATACGAAGAATTTCATTCTGATAGTAAGTAAGTTACACACGTCATTTATTTCACTGCAAAATGTATAAGCAACTAGGTGCTCCGATATTATACAATGTCTCCTTTTACTATAATGGTGTTTAGGAATTTATTGCGTCTAGTGGCCACATCCCAGTTCTCATTTATCCCGATGTCACTACTTGTCATGTCCAAAAAATAATTTCGTTGACAATGTCAATAAATTACAGTATAACAGTCTTTTCAAATAGTCCGTAATATTAAATACGTTCCCGAAATTTTAAATTAAAACATTGAAAATGTTCTTATAATTTATAGTCTTTGTGTTAATCTTATGCATAGATATGCAAGTAGGTACTTCACTTCATAATAGATAGTTTTGCACCAGTATACCCATCTCTTCTGAAACAGTTTCCCCTATCTGAAGGTTGTTTCGAAGAGATCGATACAAGCGATAAGACCGCCTAAGTTGTAATATTATGTTTTCCTGTAATTTCTGTGCTTATGCAATAAAAAGTTACTTTATTTATCACAAACTATATTCCTGCAAAGTTTTATTAAAATCCGTTAAGGAGTTTTTGCATGACAGAGTAACAAACATCCATCCACCCATCTATCGTTTCATACAAAAAAACTTTCGCGTTTGTTATATTAGTGAGATTGTCTTAATATTGGTGTTGCCAATACTAAGTAAAAAAGCAGTAAATGGCTAAATACGCCCTTTTCTATTTAGCCTGAATCACATTATGATACAATGAAAAGACGTTTCAAGAATACACTACGTTGAAAAGACGTATCTAGCCAGATACGCATTTTCAATGAAGTATTGCGGTTTTGTTTGGATTTTTTTTACTAAGAAGAAAGGGAAAATTGCGTTTTTTTATTAAATAATATTTAATTAATTTGTTTTAATTTACATGTCCTGATAGCCTACGTTAGTATACAAGTTTTTCAATTGAAAATTTATTAAAATATCAATTATCTGCAAGACAGCAACGTTTTTAATTTTAAAATCACTAAATATTTTTTTTCTCCGTTTTCAACTTTATGTAGAAGCGCCCTTCTTCCGTATGACGGCAGTATAGGCTAGACCAATACAAACAGACTTGTTCATACATACAAATATGTGTGTATACTGTGCGGGGATTGAACCCACGACCCTTGCCTCAGAAGGCGGAAAACACTACCAAATGAGTTATTGAACTAGTCTAAAAGAAGCCATAATAAAATCACTAAAAGAAGACACCACAAACCAAAAGCATAATCAAGAAAGTAGGTCACCGAATCATACGTAACGTAACACAAGGTCAAGTTTCCGCCAACAGCCGTAACAAACACCCTGTCTGACCTTCAGTTCACCGACCTTGGATCATGGAGTTCGGCTGCAGAGCAGACTGGGTGGCGCCACTGTCTCGCAGCTGCCAAATTATGCCCGGACGAAGTTGCACTTTTCCACTTGTTTTTCGAAGGAACGGAGGTTTGTTTAACTGATTTGTTTGTGCTGTCCATGAGGATCTATAAATTGTTTTGTTTTAATTGTGGTCCATTTATGTACGGATATACTTAGAAATTACATAATATTGACGTGCAGGGCGACGGAGGAAATCTCGGTTGCGGAACATCAGAGAGTGGACGGGAATTGCGACGGTTGTGCAGGACAAGGCTAGCTATTCAGAGATGACTGCCAACCTTCATTGATTGGAGAGGCACTTGAAGAAGAAGATAATATTGACAATGTCGTTACAAGAAAGGAAGACGTGTGGTTTACCGATTTAGAATAGGACCACCCGTTATTATTCCGAGGGTGCCGTAGAAGACAACTAAGGGAATATCAGGAAACGGACAGAAGCGTTTCATCATCATCATCATCAGTCTATTGCAGTCCACTGCTGGACAAAGGCCTCACCAGTTGTTCGCCACTTATGGCCAACATCTGGAGGATATACCCATAATCGCCACGCTGGGCAGGCGGGTTGGCAATCGCAGGGCGAAGCTTCTCGCTCCAGTAGCGTTTACCTGTGTTCAAATCAAACCTTCTGTGGTCGAGCCCGTCTGCCAAGCGTAGTGACTAGGTAAAATTTCATCGAATGACAACTATTGAGGGAGGCTATTTGTTAATTATCGAAATACAGTACTTATTTCATATTTTCGACAAAAATGGACCACAATCAACTACGGAATCTATAAATTTTATCAACGCACCATTTCACTTCATTGCACATCACTAACACTATGCACTCACGATCGTATAACCGAGCTTGCCGCCATTTATAAGTATAGATCGTTCGATTTCACAATTATTTATTACTTCACGGAATTCAGACATTTTAACAGACTACATTTAAAAACTTGTTTCACCGTTAACAGTTCCTTGACAGTTATTAACAAGCAATCTGGACACAGACTAAATTATTTGACGTCCAAATTTGACTGATAGGGTTTGACATGTTAATCAAATCAGTAGTCTTAGTTTTTTTTGAGGTTAGAATTAATATAAATTGGGTCTTTTTCATTGTCTACACAAATTCTTACAGACTCACTTCTCATTGTAATTTGTTGTATTTGTTTAAGGAAAAACGTTAATTAACATCACTTTTTTTACACAAATTCTAATACAAAAACAGAGGTAGGTAATCATGTAAAACATTAGGCAAACTATTGCGATATATACATATATCGTTGATATATGTGAACACACGAATAAAACGTTTATAAATATGCAAACTGCGCTTGCGCATTGCAACAGACGCGAACGGAACTGGCCAACGATGCGACACCACGGCCGCAGTATACATATAGACCTATCTATAATAATATTATAAAGAAGAGGAAAGATTTGTACTTTTGTGTGTATGTTTGTAATTAATAAACTCAAAATGTAGTGTAGTTCAAAAAATCATTCACCATTGGAAAGCTACATTCACTTTGAGTAACATAGGCTATATTTATTGCTAGTAAAGATAGATAGATAGATACTCTTTATTGCACAAAAACACAGACATTACAGGGAAACACATTACAAACAACACAAAGTACAATCTAGGTTGTCTTATCGCTTATAGCGATCTCTTCCAGACAACCTTTAGGTAGAGGAAACCTAAGACTGATTAAGGAAAGGGTAACCCAGTGCAGAACTATCTAACTATTTTATATGAAATACGTAAAATTATTACATTATTAGAGGTAAGGGATCCTTACTAAAATGCCATTAATGTAACTCAGAATACCCGAAGCGAGAGCGGGTCTCTAGTGTTTATATAAATTAGTGCAGTACCTATCTACGTAGACTCAATATTATAAGGGTTTTATGAGAACCTAGTACACGATTATTATTTTTTTCTATAAAAAATAAAATCTACTGCGGTCAGACAATCAGCTTGCCAAGCGTGGTGGGTGATTAAGGCAAATTCTGGCTACGGTAAGATTTTTTGTACCTATTACCAGGGTTGACAAATTGTATGCCGGCCCTCCTAATGGTAAGCGGTCACTCCAGCCCATGAACGCATGTAACAGGAGCACTGAATGCGCATTGCCAGCCCTTTAAAACCTATTTACTATATATTTGAAGTGCCCCATGCGTACTGTATTCCCCTGAGAGAAGAATCCACCTCGCCTAGTCAGAGTACCACCTACTTCATGCCACACATCTTTCCTTTATCTATCTTTATTTTCAGTTAACCCTCACCAAATCGTAACCAATGCACGGGCAACCCAAATTCACCAAAATGTCAAGGTTATCTCGTTAAGAGTTTAACCCTGCACTCGCTTCCTGGCGCGGTGACCCATTTGGCAGCGGGCTCTGTCTACGATGTAGCTGGCGTGCTCTGAGTAACGGCCATTTTGTTTTGGTGAACCAATAAAAGTAACTTTAGGTAGAACCAATAAAAGTAACGGTAGAAAGTTGTGACTACAAAGACGACCAATCAGTCCATAGCTAAGTATCAATCTAGCATTAGATTTTATAGATCATCATCATCATCAGCCAATGGGAAACATACCTGTCAGTTGCCACCGCCATGCCGGCCCAACCCTAACCCACCACAAGCTCCGGAGACCCTTCTCGCCAACAGAAACACGACCCGGAGGTCATTTGGCGGAGGCATTCTACGAGTATAGGCTGGAGGCCCTTCCACGGACGGGCGGTTCAATTCGAGCGAAGATTCGCTATGCCCTACCTCTCTTAACAGGTTTTATTTGTACGAGAGTAAACGCTCCGCCTGTCCAGCGTGGCGATTATGGGTATATCCTCCAGATGTTTGCTCTAAGTGGCGAACAACTGAAGAGGCCTATGTCCAGCAGTGGACTGTAATAGGCTGATGATGATAATGAAACGCTCCTGCCCGTTTCCTGATATTCCCTTAGTCTTCTATGACACCCACGGGATGAGACCTCTAAATCCGGATACCTCTCAGACAACATGGGCACATATCTGTGCATTCAAATTTCTCCTGGACATCCTTGAAGACTGGCCCCCGTGACCAAAATTCGGTCAAGAGAATATTACAACATCATTGGAAATCTCTGCCAAAATGAGTCAACATTCCAGTCCAAATTATGTGTCATTCGTTGCAATATAAACTTTATTACTTAGGTAGCACGAACCAAAAATAAAGCGCATTTTTCAGTATCGTCGGAATACACGTGTTGGCTCTCACAGGCAAGGTCACCAGTCCAGACTTTCTGCCGCCATTCGCACCGGAGATATAACAGCATTATATCTTGCGACTGACCCGACATATAATTTGGTAGTGATCTCTGCCTTCTGAACCAAGGATCATGGATTCAACCCCGTCATCATGTCGATGTTTGTTGTTGTTTTGTCCAGATAATAAACATTTCTTATTTCATCACCAGCCTATAGATAGGTTGTTTTTTTTTTAATAATTACATTTACATTTCTGACTGTGCAAATCACTGCGGCAACGAACAAGCAACCAAAACAGTTTAATAACTGTCTCATTTTGGGATCAGTCTCAACTTGTGTCATGTCAAAAATGTCTCAACTTCCGTCTCATATTTATTTCTCACTAGCTGCTGCCCGCGGCTCTGCCCGCGTGAATATTCGTATAAAACATAGCCTATGTGTTAATCCAATCTATAAGCTATATTACTGTGAAGTTTCATTAAAATATGTTCAGTAGTTTTTGCGTTAAAGAGGAACAAACATCCATCCGTCCATCCATCTATCTATCCAAACAAACTTTCGCATTTATAATATTAGTAGGAAGGATTTAAAACCGTACAGTCACTTACACGAGAAATTATTATCTAATGAATGTAAGTAACATACAATTTGTCTTGTACTTAACGAAATATTAGGAAATTGTCCCTCACACAGAAGCAAATGTACATTTATGGTATTATAATGCTAAACATCGCACTAAATGCATTGATATGTATTTATTTACTAAATAGAATGAAAACCGTCTTCATATTATAGGTGTATTTATTTACAATGACACATAACAAAAACCGTCGCTATGGCAACGTTGAGAAACCACAGTCCTCCGCCGTGAATTCCCTAGTCGGGTCCCTTAGGGCTACTCTCCCGGCTGGAAGCATTTGGTCAATGTGGCGCCGCAAGGTCTTCCCCCCTTCTGTAGTTACCTCGTAGTGTACACTTCCCAGACGCCGGATCACCTTCCCGAATTCCCACTTTTGGGAAGGGTCACTATAAGTCCGCACCTGCACCTTTTCGCCAGTGACGAATGTCTTTTTCACCGGCGCTTCGGGGGTTTGTGAAGAGTGGAAATGTACATTCTTTTGAAAAATCGTGTGTAACTTTGTCCGTATATCTCTGTTGAACATTAGTTGATATGGAGTCTGGCCGGCGTTGTTCGGGGTCTGTCGAATTTGGGTGATAACTGATCTTACTTTTTCACCAATGTTTCCTGAATTCTCTGCAATCCGTCTCAGTGATTTTTTTATTGTTTGAACGAACCTTTCTGCTTGTCCATTTGTAGCCGGATGATAAGGAGCGCTGGTCTTGTGAATGATACCCGATTGTTTGAGGTACGTCTCAAATTCTGTGGACGTAAACTGACGTCCATTATCCGACACCAGTACATGGGGAATTCCAAATGTAGCGAAAATATCTTTTAACTTAGTAATACACCAAGCACTTGTAGTCGATTTCGTTGGCAAGACTTCTACCCATTTGGAGAATGCGTCCACGACTATGAACAGTTGATAGCCCGCTATTGGACCTGCAAAATCAATATGAATCCTTTGCCAAGGACTAGCAGGAATTTCCCAATGGTGTAGTGGTGCTTTTGTAGGTTCGTTTTGTTGCATTCGACAGGTTCGGCACGCGTTAACTTTGTCTTCTATGTCCTGATCGATATTCTTCCAGTATATGAAACTTCGAGCCAAAAGTTTCATTTTTACAATTCCTATATGTCCAGCGTGTAATTCATCTAATGCAGAAATTCGTAGGGTTTGTGGTATTACAATTCTTGTTCCTCTAAATAAGCAATTATCTTGAACTGTGAATTCATGATCTTTATAGTATATTTTCGTAAATTTTCGTTCAAGCTGTCAATTCGTAATTTGATTTCTTCGTTGGTGATTTCAGTTCTTGTGTTGATTGAACTTTGGAGTCTTGTAATATACCCTCGAAGGGCTCCTCGCACGCGCTTAAGCTTTTGTGCATCGTTCGTGGCCATCGTCGCCAATTGATATGTATTTATTTACTAAATAGAATGAAAACCGTCTTCATATTATAGGTGTATTTATTTACAACTAGCAGTCCGCTCCTCGCTTCGCTTCGGATAAATCAATTGTTTCAGCTAAACATTTCATACATTGTTGGTGTTTTAGGAAGGACCTCTCATATTTTCACCCTCGGCTTGTCGTGCCGGGGGGACTTAGTACGGGTCGGGCCCCCAAGACCCGGAACAAAGAGGGTCCCCAGTGGGCCGCAGGTGGGCGGCGCCGGCAGCGGGACTGAGCCTCGCTCGTCCCGTTCCCGCCGGCAGAGGTGGGCCGCTTGGCGGCACCAGCGCTAAGCGCTGGGTTGTTTGGCGAGGGTCGCAGAGGAAAAGGAGTGCCCCTCGCGGTGTTCCGTTGCCGTCCTCCCTATCCTCTGCGACCCAACGGCCTTAGGGCCGTGTGTGAATGTAGGGCTGTGGCCCTGTGTAGTGGTGGCCGTGGGGCCAGGTAGGTGGCCGCGCCGTGCTCCGCGTGTCCCTCTAACTTAGTGGAGGGCACAGTGCGAGGACGGCCGTGGCCGTAGAAGGCAGCGGCGGAATGTACATCTTTTTCCGCCGCTGGAACCTGGGCGTCGGGCACGGGGTCGTCCGGCGCCCGGCACGGGTTCCGCTGGGAGGGGGCGTGCTTCGTGCACACCGTCTTACCGGGGGAGCCGCGGTAGAGTCTCTTACTGAGGATCCAGACTCCCCTGGGCTTGGCGGCGATGGTGGGTCACCGTGGGGTTTAGCGGGATAACTTGGCACCGCACACCGGTGTCTGCATCCCCGTTGCAGACACCGAAGGTCCGAGGGGATTCCCCACGTAAAAAAAAATGTAGACGTACATCATGTTGGCCTCTGGTTGGATTTGAAGCCATGCCCTTTAGTCTAGGAACCACCTGGTTTTAGCTACGAATCACTTATCTACCTGTAAGTTCAGATAAATATTATATCTAGCGATGCCTCCCTGAACACCGCAAGTTCGTTTACTACATTGATCCTACCGGAGCTAACCCTTGAGTCATGTAGACGTCCATTATGTTGGCCTCTGGTTGGGTTTGGAGCGATGACCCTTTGTTCCGAACCACCTGCTCTTAGCTAAGGTTATCTTAACTGTTAGTTCAGATGAATACTATATCTAGGGACGTCTTTTGAACACTGATAACCTTAAGAGGGCTAGGGCATAGCGAATCTTCGCTCGAATTGAGCTGCCCGTCCGGGGAAGGACCTCCACCCTTTAGATTACCGCAGCCAAATGACCTCCGGTTCGTGTTTCTGCCGGTGAGTAGGGTTTCCGGAGCTCGTGGGGGGTTTGAGTTGGGCCGGCATGGCAGTGGCCACTGACACGTAACTGTCCAGTTAATTGCCGTTATCTCAAAACCTAGGGCATTTTTCATCTTAGTACCTACATGAAATTATCTTGAAAATGATTTAGCGATAATGACGCCGACCAAAAAGCAATAGGTACCTACTTTAATAGCGCTATTTTCTTCCGACATGCGTAATTCATCATCATCAGCCTATTATAGTCCACTACTGGACATAGATCTCCATAATTGCCATGTTGAGCAGGCGGGTTGGCAATCGCAGGGCGTAGCTTCACGCTCCGGTGACTCAGTATGTAACATATTTTTCCAAAATTGTGAATTCGAAAATGTATGATACCCTTGTAATCTGTAGCCTGTGTGTAAATCTGATGCATAAATAACATTCCTGTAAAGTTTCATCAAAATCCTTTCAGTAGTTTTTACGTGAAAGTACGACCTATTATTAGAATTTATTTATTTAGATGTCATAACAGTTTAGGTTGCTATGGGAACGTTGTGAAGAGACGTCAGTATGTAAGATCTTTTCTTTTTTTGGAGATTAAAATCTTTTTGGTAAATTTGGGTTACATTTTTGGAGTTTTAGCACGGATCCCTAACTTTTTTCAAAATATAATATAGCCTATGTTCAGCGCAGATAGTGTAGCTTTCCGACAGTGAAAGAATTATTCAAATCGGTCCAGTAGTTTCGGAGCCTATTCGTATCAAACAAACAAACAAACATACAAACAAACAAACAAACAAACAAACAAACAAACAAACAATCAAATCTTTCCTCTTTATAATATTAGTTTAGATGACACATAACAAAAACCGTCGCTATGGCAACGTTGAGACACCACATGCATCATATACAAATTACTCACTATCAAACGTACTGATGTCATAGTCGTGTGCCATTAAATTAACTCTATGGACAGTTCTCATTCACCTCAATTATCTCGTCGGTAAAACATCCAATTGAGTATTGTTAATGCAACCTACTTGTATGCTGTCATTCAGAACTCAATGGTCAGGAATCTGCACTTGAATTGATAGTAGTTTATATCCTACTAGCTGTGCCTACGTCTTCGTCCGCGTGGAATAGAGTTTCATCTTCCATTTTGTTTCCTTGGGGGTAGAATTGATAAATTTTATTGTGATGTTGCCTGATAATAAAATTTATCAATTCTACATTGCTCCAATTCTAAAGTAAGTAGCTTAAGCACTTGTATTATGGATGTACACATGGGATGTAAGGGAGCGACCTATCTTTTTGCTCCAAGCCAACCTCACCTGCCCGTGGTACATCATGCCGAATAACAAACGAGACGCTGGCAACCGATTGTAGGCGGTATAACCATCACAGTTGAAGGCGTAGCTAAATACCACGGGCCACGTCACCGGAGTGAGAAGCTATGCCCTGCGATCGCTAACCTGCCTGCCCAGCGTGGCGATTATGGGTATATCCTCCAGATGTTTGCCCTAAGTGGCGAACAAGTGGAGAGGCCTATGTCCAGCAGTGAACTGCGATAGGCTGATGATGATGAACAACGAAGGCGCCATAAATACAATAAACACCTACTTAGACACGGAACAAATACGATTAATGTTCATCACACCCTTGGTTTAGAACGTAGGGGTCTTTACCAAAATTGCCGGGATAGATAAAATAAAAAAAAAACAACATTGCAAACGAACAAATGAAAATATTATCATCGGTCAACTCAAAGCTATAAGCGCGTTACAGTAGGCTTGGCGGCAAATACGCGCGTAAAGGTGCAGTCACACTCGGCCGGGACCGTGTCAACCGAACTGGGTCAGTGCACAGGCACAGAGATGCGCGTGTACGGCCAGTTTGTGCCTATCTGTCGAAGGACTGTTTAACAGTCCTGTTTAACAGTCTGTTCGCTCAGACACTAGGATGGGATGGCATACTCACTAAACAAGTTCAAACCTACTTAAAACTAGGAAATGAGTATTGTAACTACGAAATGAATAGCTCTGATAAATGAAAAGAAATAGTTATTAAAATCAACTTATCGACAATTTTTGGTGACCAACAAATAGTGACAGAAATAATAAACAGATATAATTTTCTTAATAAAAAATGTATCAAGAACGGCCAGTAATAAAATTATAAGAAAAGAAGGTTGCTACTTCGCAACACCTTTTTTTGTATGCAAAGGGCGGCAGACGAGAATATGTGATGTGATGGTAAGGAGTCTACACCGCCCATGGATACCCGCAACTCATAATAGTATCGAGTTATGGGGTAACTCTACTTTAAGTTACCTACCACATCCAAGCTGCGCAGTTAATCTCTGATGCTGCACGGAGAGAAGCTAAAATCAATACAGCGGTGAACGACCGCGCTATACCCGGGATGCAAGAATAATGCCAAGGGCAGCCAAATAACGTTTGAGGCGTTCCGTGAACTTGCACTTCACTGTACGAGTACACTGCTAGCACTGAAATTAGCCTACAATCCCTAGGTACTAATATTATAAATGCGAAAGTAACTCTGTCTGTTACGCTCTTTTTTTAACCGATTTTGATGAAATTAGGCACAGATTGGAGATATCTGTGGGCACAGACAATCTTCTAAAGATTGTAAGAAATTTTGGATGAAGAAACGTCTTCTGTGACACACATAGATGAACGCGGGCGAAGCCGCAGGCACTTCTAGTAGAATACAAACTTTTTTATACAGTAACACGGAATTTTTTTTGTAAATTTGTGACAGAAGTGGCAAACGGGCGTGAAGGTTACCTGATGGTAAGTAATCACTTTAGCTATAGACACCGCAATACCAGGCGAGACACAGGTGCATTGCCGGCCGCGTGAGAAATTATTAGGCTCGCTTTTTGAATGTTAAAGACATTCAATTTCAGTCGTATGTATTCGGAAAAGTTGCAGCTGGAAGCTGATTTCAAATAGCCTACGCCTGATGGAATGCGTGAGAGAAGCCCAAGTCGCTGCGACAACAGGCATTTAACCAGCCAGTCCCTGTCGAAATGCCACCACATGGCAGCCATATGATGCTTCATCACGCCCAGTGTACAGGATCTCATATTAATGAGAGTTAAGTACTTAACGTAGGTACTGGCAATGGAAAAAATATATCCGCAAACAAAAAAATCAAATAATAATTAAACAACAATTCTTACCAAACACCTCTGCTTAATCTTATATTGTGTTCCTACTTCTGATGTAACTCATATTTTTTTTATTTTCATCTTTCTTTCTTTTACTTAAGTCGACATAAGTATTTACATCGTTATGCCAAGAAAACAATTAAGAAAACAATGAAATATTCCCAAAACAAGAAATTCAATGTTTGATTAACATTTCCTTGTTCGTTTCAAATGCTACAGGATTTTCAAAAATGATTAATTTACCATTAAATGAACGGAAGAGGGAAAATCGTTTCGCCTCTGAATAAATGTGCAATTTAATATCCAATGCGGTGAACGTTATTAGGGTACCGTGGTTAACAAAGAACCATTATTGTGGTTTTGTAATATGAAAATAATTAACGAACATTTTTTTTTCTGCAAAATTAATTAATTATTTAATTAAATGAGCTTTGTGTGACTCGCTGACTATATTTTGAGCTTGAAGTACTTTTACTTTTACTCTACAGCTTTGTTGTAAATCATCATCAGCTGAGAATCTTTTCGTAGTCCACTGGGACCTTGCCTTTCCAATTGCTCGCCACTTTTCTCGATCCTGGGCTTCCCGCCTCCAGCGCTTGCCAAGCTATCTTACGCAAATCGTCGCTCCGCTTAGCCTGGAGGGCGTCCTATATTACATTTGCTGAGAAACAGTATTCCCCTGTAGAATTTTTTGCTCCACGGTTTTTTTTTTCTAAATGACTACGATGATGGCCAGGGCGGCCTTGTCATCATCACCGGACTGTTGGGGGAGCGGAAGGCTCTCACCCCTAAAAATGTAAGCAACGATGCTGAGGGCGCCCCCTGTGGGGCTCGAGCCTCGGCTCAGGGCGTTGCTGGGAGATGCCCTACGGACGTATGTTTGGGGGAAAAGCGACCAGGCGCGGGCCGGTATCAAGAAAAGGGCGCGAAAGCTGGGGGGCGACGCGACGGGAGTCCCCGCCGGCGGGGACGGAATGACGGTTGACTTGAAGTGTTACCGGTTCTGCGGCTGATAAGGCCAGCCCACATCAACCAATTCAGCTTACTGATCCAGTGAGTTCACAATCCAGTGTTGATTTCCCTTGGTTTCCTATCAGAACACCTCATTTCGTATTTCATCTTCATCAAAACCCTTTCGCAAGCCACTGCCACTTGCCACTTTGATCGGTCCTGGGTCTCTCACATCCAGCACATTTTTATCTACACCATAATAAAATTAGGCAAATACGGAACCCATTCTAACAAAGGCCGGTACTACTTGACAGATTTTGAGTTTTTCTTACTTTATAATAATATGAATTAATTGCGTAAAGGGATCGTTTCGTGTGATTTATGGTTTGCTTAACTTTTTTTTTAAATTTTTGGGCTGGAATTAATTATGATTCGGCAACGAAGATTAAACGCCAAAGTTGATGATTTGAATTGGTGCTTTTTTAAATTTATGGTTATGGTAAAGATCGTACTACACACTTCCTTTTATTTGTCCTTTTGTTTGATCTTCTCAGTGGTCTCTGAAAGTGATAAGGCCGCATATATTGTACCTCGATTTGTCTTTGTATCTAGTTTTAAGTTAACTGTTTCGTCTGCAATAAGGAATATCTATCTACTTATAGTACGTAAGTATGTATTTATTAACAAAAAAATATCTAAGTAAGTTTATCAGGTGTCTAGTACCCATAGTACAAGCTTCGGCTTAGTTTGGGGCTAGGTGGCGCTGTGTGGCCTAGCGTGGCATGTCTTGGGTTAATTAATAATAATTAATTAATAAAAGTAGGTAGATATTGCATAGTCATATACATAGACAAAAGGAGGAAGCTCATCATCGTCATCATCAGGTCATTGCAGTCCACTGTTGGATATAGGCTTATCCAGTTCGCCACTTTGGGCAAACACCTGGAGGCTATACCCATAATCAGCACCCTGGGCAGGTGGGTTGGCGATCGCAGTCCGTAGCTCCTCGCTCCGGTGTTGCTGCTGCCCGTCATCGGCTTGTGGTATTTAGCTGAGCCTTCCATCGTGATGATTATACCTACCAGTCGGTTGTCAGAGCCCCGTTCGTTATTCATCAGGATGCACCACGGGCAGATGAGGGTGGTTTGGAGCGAAAAGATGATAGGTCGCTCCCGTATATCCGCAAAAGAAGCAAGGTCAGGTAAGAGAGGTAGGGGATAGCGAATCTTGGCTCGAATTGAGCTGCCCGTCCGGGGAAGGACCTCCACCCAATAGAATACCGCAGCCAAATGACCTCCGGGTCATGTTCCTGTCGGTGAGTAGGGTTTCCGGAGCTCGTGGGGGGTTGGGGTTGGGCCGGCATGGCGGTGGTAACTGACAGGACCAGTTACTTGCCCGATGTCACTGAGACTTGGGCTTCTCTTTCGCTTTCTATCAGGCGTAGGGAAGCCATTATGTCGAGCTACTATTATAAAAAAAGTTATTCATTTGTTAAAAAACGGCATATAAGTACCAAGGTATGTCGATGATGTATGCAGACTAATTGATTCGATAATTAGCAGACCAACGGCGTCGGGGCTGAATAATACGGCCGCGAACTATTTTAGTGCAATTTGTACGCGTTATTACGAAGCGTCTGTCGAGAGAATGCGTCTTAGATCACGATTGTTTAGCTAGATAAAGGACATATCTCCGGACGAGGTATTTTGGTCAGCCCAACATACTCTAGGATATTTTAGGCAGACTGAATGTTGGCTAGCTTTTATGAGATGAGTAGGGTAGGCGTGAAGGAAACTAACGTAGGACAGTATAGACAGCTCGTCTCACGCAAAATAGGCGCTCAGACGTCGAGTTGTGGTGAATGGCTCGTTCAAACTAACAAAAAGACGTTGGTCATTAGCTCTGCCTATATTATTTTTGTATATCTTTTATTTATTAAAGAGGGGGCAAACGGGACAAAGTTTCACTAACCCTTAGACACCGCCCATAGACTCTGCAAAGCCAGAGGAGTAACAGTGCATTTCATGCCCTTCGGAAATTAGTAGGCTCTCTTTTTGAAG
The DNA here is from genome assembly GCA_031163375.1 of Conogethes punctiferalis. Lineage (NCBI taxonomy): Eukaryota > Metazoa > Arthropoda > Insecta > Lepidoptera > Crambidae > Conogethes > Conogethes punctiferalis. Next base: position 2,126,630 of record CM062098.1, on the reverse strand, counting down.
GTCTCTAAGTACTATCCATTCGTAAAGGTTGCAGCTGGAGGCTAATTCCGAAGAACCGCTGCAAATTACTCCTAAAACGTATCGTGGAAGTCTTCCAACTATAAAGATGTTATATTAAATTGATCTTACTTAACTTTTGCGCTAACTGGGTACAAATGCAGTAGATTACTGTGGTCAACATCCCGCCTACCAAGCATGGAGGCTAAGGTAAATACCTCAAGATGATAATGGCACGGAGGTCGATGTGTGGCAGATGACGTTTGTAGGCTGATAATCATGATGATGATGATGATAATGTCCCTCTACCCTATGATTGTCTGGATCTAGACGTGATAAAAACACAAATGTTGAACATTAAGTGTCTGGTGCAATAAATAATGATCGAAGATGGAAATGCGTCGTTCTACGTAGCTTCACGCGATATTTTAATGAGGAAAGACTTGAATGAAATATCCTCTTGCATAAAGCTTAATACAATACTTTAATGATTCATTAATGTGCGTGCGTGCGTGTGTGTGTGTGTCTCTGGGAAAGGACCTCCACCCTATAGAATAATAACAGTAGGAGAGGCCGATGGCAATGGACCAAATGGAAATAGACTGAGACTTTGAAATGGAAACTAAAGTTTTTTATCATACTGACCATCTGTAATAGTAATACAAGTAGATTAAATATTATTACTGTGCCAAGGCTATAAATACCTCTGCTAAACATTGTATTACAATGTTGGGACATAGGTATCTTTCTCAAAATAATATCGTTTTGGCAGCTAGGGCCTTGGACCATAACCAAATTACACATCTTCTTGTAAAGGGGTTTATACGACTATCTATGTTATTATGTACCAGGTGATAAGTGTCAGATAATTTTAGTGGTGCTGTTTATTGTATTAGCTTTTAAATAAACTAGCTGAACCGACTACTAGATTACAATCCTAACCATTACACGAGGTCCGCCTGGGCACTCATTGGAGCCGGTAGTAGGGGTATTTGCCCTCCCCGGACCCTGAATGCCAGCCACAGATGACATTTTTTGGTCCTTCGAGCCGCATCTCTATGCGGCCGTATGCTTCGGCGCTACCCGGGTTCTTACAAGTTGTCGCCCACTGCGACCCAGGGGGTTTGGTGGGTATGCCCTTCCATTTCGGGAGGTGAGAGTCCCACACAAAATAATGTTCAAACAAACAGCCCAACAAATAGGTATTGCCATAATTAACCTCCAAAATTTCAAAATCATCTACAAAAGGTTGAGCACAATAAAACAACATTTTGATGTTTCGACAAAAGCGAGGGTAAGACCAGATTTTCGTACCATTAAAAATTAATGGGATATGAAAGCTCGCGCGGCGTCACAATGAAACATCTCCGTATCACACGCGGTTCGCAAAAGGTTTCGTCAAAAAATGTACAAACAAAATTATTGCGAACGTTGTACCTCGCACTAACCGCGAACGTGCGGACGGGCGCCACTGAAACGGGGTGACTGTTAACTTGGGGTTAGATTTTAACACTGACTTATATTGTTAGCAGTTACGCAGTTCTCCCAATGTATACCGTTGAGGTACGCGTATTATAGCCCGGCGAAATCGGGAATGTGGTGACAAAGTGTTACAATAGGTGGTTACTGAATTGTTTATAAATCATCAGTACCTTACTACTTTTAAAATGTGATAATGTAAATATATCATGTTCAAATCTTATAGGAGACTAGTCTTCTAGATTAGCTGCTATGGTCAGAATTAGAAATTATAATCCTAAAAAAAATTAAAGAAAAAAAACAATATAAAAAAAAATATAAAAAAAATTAAGAGTAGAGTCTACAACACCTGCATCCTTCCTTGCCTCACCTACGTCTGTGAATCCTAGGCACTCTCTAAACAACACAGGGATATGTTAGAACACTGTCAAAGAGCTATGAAAAGAAGTATGCTAGGAATAAAAAAAATAGATAAAGTAGATAAAGAGCTAAAACAGGTGTAACAGACATCCTCACTAAGATAGACCGAATGAAATGAAGATGGACGGGCCACATGCTAAAGAGCACTCAGGACAAATGGAGCAAAATAGTGACGGAATGGTACCCCAGAAATGGGAAACGTAATAGAGGAGGAGGAGGAAGATGGGAGGATGAACTGAAACTAACAGTAGGCTGCAACTGGAGGAGAGGTGCAAAGGACAGAAAGCAGTGTAAATTATTAGAGGAGGCCTTTGCCAAGAGGCCACTGAGCTCCGGGACATATTATGATAAAACATAAAAGAAGGCACAGATAAACGGATTCTCAGAATATAAAGGCTATATATACTTGTAATTCTTTGTGAGAATAATAAAGATCTTAAACCAGATTATTATAACTATATTAGCGAATTGTGTTATGAGTTATATCTTAAGAAGCTTTATGCATTCTTTAAAAAAGGGTATTTACTTTACATCCTACTACATATGACTACAAAGAACAGACCGAAATAAATTCTGTTCACACTTTAACTAAAAACATTAACCAACAATTCTTCGTGCAACCCGTCCCCAGATTTGACTACCACCAATCGTTCGTTCCAACTACCACATTCGCCATTCAAACTTAAACCCTCCACCTCACCAGGTAAAGTTGCTTTTTGCCCGCACCAAAACAATGTAACACCGGGTTTTTTCTTCAGACATTTTCCTACTTTAAGCGTGACGAAGGCATTTCCACGTCAAAAGGAAATTCGAGTTGATGTTACTTGCCAAGTGACGGCGGTCCGCATAATTTGTGTGACTTCTATCGAATTTTGGATGTCATTTACTTGGATCGGTCGGTAGGTTTTTTTTTACGAAATAACGCTCGTCTACTGTTAAAGTGTTTGCTTGTACTAAATTATGGTTTGGGTTGAAATGTTTCGCTTTTATTGGTAGACCAAAAAATTGCTTTCAACTTTTTTCCATACCTCGACGTTCAACTATCAACGGTTCAGCGATCCAAGACGTCCTGATTTTGACGGGTCGTCCCGATTTTAGATCAAAATGAAATGTCACCTGCGGGACAGGCTCAGTCCAGCTTTTCGAAGTATAGCTAAATACCAGAGGCCAATGACGGGCAGCAACATCACCGGAGTGAGAAGCTGCGCCCTGCGTTCGCCAACACGCCTGACCAGGGTGGCTGTTTTGGCTAAGCCCTCCAGGTGTTTTCCCAAAGTGAGGAACAACTGGAGAGGCCTATGTCCAGCAGTGGACTACGATGGGCTGATAATGAATATCATGAACACCAACTTAGTAAACAATCTGGCAAGTCTGGTGTTTCACATTTGTATCGACACAAACTACCCAATGTACTTGTTTCGAAAGGCACTTATAAATGTACGAGTACGTATAGGTACTGTTTTGTGGCGCGAACGTGTCTTGTTACTAGTCAATTTAAATGCAACGCTCGATGTTCCCGAGACGGGATAAGCCGGTAAAAGAGGGAGGGGGATGTAATGAAGTAGATAGTAAATAACATTTACGGAGAATGGTGTGAAGTATTTTAGTAGCGGTTAGTTAAGTAAATAAAGTTATCGACACAGCTTGGATGATTTGCGCAAGATAAATAAAAATAAATAAATAACCTAACACATGCCACGCTGGGCCACACATCGGTGGCCGGCCGGAGTGTTGAGTCAGATCAGCATGTCGGCTGAATCTGATCGCTTACCCGTTTTATTAAGTATGTGTTTTTTTTTTATATACTGTTTTAGTAACTTCGACACATAAGTATATTTGTTACACATATATTTGGATTACAGTCCAGATTATAATTGTATATTTTATATGTAAGAAATTCTTTTGATTGTAATCTGTCATGTGTATAAATAAATAAAAAAAAAAAAAAAACATCGCCATCCAACTTCAAACTTGGATGAAACTTTTACTATGAGTACTAGACAACTGATAAACGTCATCATCATCAGCCTATTGCAGGACATAGGCCTCTCCAGTTGTTCAAACATTTGGAGGATATCCTCTACACATCATCATCATCATCATCATCAGCCTATTGCAGTCCACTGCTGGACATAGGCCTCTCGAGTTGTTTGCCACGAACTTCTGGAGGATATACCCATAATCGCCACGCTGGCCAGGCGGGTTGGCGATCGCAGGGCGTAGCTTCTTGCTTCGGTGACGCTGCTGCCCGTCATCGGCCTCTGGTATTTAGCTACGCCTTCTATCGTGATGGTTTTACCGCCACCAGTCGGTTTGCCAGAGCCTCGTTTGTTGTTCGGCAGGATGCACCACGGGCAGGTGAGGATGGCTTGGAGCGAAAAGGTGATAGGTCGCTCCCTTACATCCTCTACATAACTACACTACAACTGACTGAAAGAGGGTATACAATTATACCCATAATCGCCAAGCTGGGCAGGTGGGTTGGCAATCGCAGCCCCGATTCCGGTGATGCTGCTGCTCGTGATTGGCCTGTGCTATTTAGCTACGCCTTCAATCGTAATACTCGTAGTTATACCGCCACCAGTCGGTTGCCAGAGCCTCGTCTGTTATTCAGCAGGATGTACCACGGATAGGTGAGGATGGTTAGGAACGCAAAGATGATAGATCCTTATAATCTATAAATAAATTACCAAAATATTATATTTTCTTCCATCTACTCATAAAACGAAAGCACATTTCTTTATCCTTCAAAGTTCACACCTGTAATACGCGTAAGCCTCTCTTACTGAGTTAATTAAAAGGGCGAGGGCTTTTTGGAGAAAACCCTTTTATGGAATTATGTATTTCATTAAGTCGTTTTTGCGTCGCTAAAAGTTTAAAGCCCGAAGTGAGTATCATAGATAGATAAATATAAATACTCTTTATCTGTGTCATAAAGAGAAATTTGAATATCTGTTTTTAAGATCTCTTTATTACACATATTTAACATACATACTTATTATTATACGTACATATAAATATATTTACATATTATAATACAAACTTTCGCGTTTATAATATTAGTGGGATAGGGGGATGTAAAGGAGCGGTCTATCATCTTTTCGCTCCAAGCCAACCTCACCTGCCCGAGAATAACAAACGAGGCGCTGGCAACCAACTGGTGGCGGTATAACCATCGCAATTCAAGGCGTAGCTAAATAGCACAGACCGATGACAGGCAGCGGTGTCACCGGAGCGAGAAGCTGCGCCCTGCGATCGCCAACCCGTCTACCCAGCATGGCGATTATGGGTAATATCCTCCAGGTATTTGCCTTAAGTGGCGAACAACTGTAGAGGCCTATGTCCAGCAGTGGACTGCGATAGGCTGATGGTGATGATGATGATATACATATTATGTGACTACCAGAAGTTATAAGGTCATCAGCTCAACGGGTTTCTGGGCGTCCTACACTACGTCTGCCTAAGCTACTTACTACCTAAACTAAGAAAACACTTATACATGGTAGTCTTAATAGTAGGTAATATGACTCTTGAACTAGCTCAAGCTGTGATTCAGGAATCGATAATATTTAAATGAAAACTTAAAGAAAGTAAATAAAAAACCATTTAAGAGGCTCGCTTGTGTGTGTGTGTGTATGTATGTGGGTGTGAGTGCGTGTGTGCGTATGTATATTATAAGTGTGTGTGTGTAAGTAGCCATTTCGCTTGGTATATAGGTATGACTGTATATTAAATCATGTTATTAACATTTGTGTCTGATAACTGAAACCGTTTAACATTTCGTAAGATCAAACACAGAATTTATATCATCCAACTTAAATAGACGTTCAGTAATATGAAAATCTGTATAAATGGAAGCGATATCAAATTTAATATCGGGAGAGTTGTTAGTTTGCAGAGTTTCGCTTACATGAGAAATTTATTGCGGTCATATTTCAGAGTACTTTCCGATCTCGTCTGAGACACACTGGGTGAACAAATGAATATCAGAGAATATCACATACATTGCTCTGATCCTAAGTAGTACCTGTAAGTAGCTTGAACACTTGTGCTATGGGTTGGGTATGGCCGTATGCTTCGACGCTACCCGTGTCCCTGCAACTTGCTGCCCACTGGCGACACAGGGGGGTTTAGTGGGTATGGCCCTCCTATTTTGGGAGGCGTGAGTCCCACACACCATGCCGCCTCCCTTTTTTTTTTTTTAAGAGGGGAATGCATTAGGCACCTTCATGCCGTCTCCGGGGGGAGGCGGCATGGTGTGTGGGACTCACACCTCCCAAAAAGGGAGGGCATACCCACTAAACCCCCCTGTGTCGCCAGTGGGCAGCAAGTTGCAGGGACACGGGTAGCGCCGAAGCATACGGCCACATCCCTGCCTGCCCTGGCCAGCCGCAGATGATAAGCGGCCGGCACTCCTGGTCCGGGGAGGGCAAATACCCCTGCCCCCGGATCCGGGGAGCAATAGAGTGCACCCCGGGCGGACCTCGTGCAACGGTGTGGCTGCACCCACCACACCGTTACGCCCCTATGAGTGGATCGCGCCCCCGCACTCACCACTCGGGGCACGAAGGAGAGGCTCAGAGGGCATACGATGCGTTGTATGCCCTCCGGCGACGCCCGGGCCGGGGGCGGCGTAGAGCGGGCGCGTCTACCGCAGCCTCACGCTCTCTTTCCGCCGCCTCCTTCTGCGAGATCACTGTCTCGCAGAATGCGAGCATCGCTCGCCAGATCTCCTTCGCCGCCGTCATCTGCCGCAAGAGTTGCGGCAGATCGAGGTCCTGTGCGACAGTGACGAGGACGGAGCGCTCATTGGCCCAGGCAGGGCAATGCCGAAGCGTATGCTCTGCCGTGTCCTCCGAGCCACTGTCACAGTGACGGCATAGAGGATCAGGCTCTCGCTTGATCCTCCATAAGTACCGGCCGAAACATCCATGTCCCGTGAGGACCTGGGTCAGCCGGTACGTCACCACCCCGTGGGGGCGCCGCATCCACTCTTCCAGAATGGGGCCAATGGCCTGAGTGGTGCGGCGCCCCCACTGAGCGGCCTCGAGGCGCTCACGCCAACCATGCCGCCTCCCTACGGAGACGGCATGAAGGTGCCTAATGCATTCATGCATGCCCTTTAAAAACATCGGTAAAAGAACAACGAAGGTACCATCAGCGGAGCGAGAAGCTGCGCCCTGCCATCGCCAACCCGCCTGCCCAGTGTATAGGTTGATGATGATGATGACGTTCCGTATCTATATTTTAATGAGATAAAGCATAGCCCTTTCCATAACGCGTTTGAGTAATTTAAAACCAGATGAAAAGCATCCGAGGGATTTATAAATAAATAGCTTTTTGCACAGCGTTTTATTGTGTCTCATGCCTATAACAGAGTGGATATCTCCACAAAATGGTGACGCGAATTGAATAATGGCCGAACGTAAACAATATTTTGATTTTCTCACTGAATCTGAGAAAAACACATATTTGGTCCACTTACTTTATTGTGTAATAAATTGTGAGTAGCAAAATACCTTTCGCCATCAGAACTTTCAGGTGTAGAGTCTTTATCTTCGCACATAGAAGTAGGAGGCGTTGAAATAAATGCATTAATATCAGACAACATCACATACATTGCTCCGATCCCAAAGTAAGTAGCTTAAACACTTGTGGTATAGGTATCAGAACAACGAAGGTACCACAAATTTATACTTAAATACAAATATAAACACCCAGACACGGAACAAACACAAATGTCCATCACACGAATGTTTGTCCCGGGTGGGAATCGAACCCACGACCCTTGGTTCAGAAGGCAGGGGTCACTACCAATTGAGCCACCGAACCAGTCGAATTAGCAAAAAACATTAGAAGTTCCTAGATATTAATTGTAGTCAAATACTTTCAATCACTTTAAAATCGAAATAAAGATGGCGGCTCGTTTCTTCAACAAACTATAGCATTTCTTATAATAGGTCATGTTCTTATTTGGAGCAAGTAGATTTTCCACGTCAATACTTTGAATGATTACCCATCCCTTCTCGAACCACATCTGCCTAACTTCGCTAGCGCTAACGAACCGTTATCTTACAGACAGAACTTCCTTACTACTCGTACTATAAATTAACACGAGGAAGTGAGGGCTTTCTGTCAATAATGAGAAAAGTTAACCTTTTGAATACATAGATTAGAAAATAATAAAACATAATGATATCAGATATGTTTTTTTTTATTTAATCAGTTTACCCAAGAATCCAAAAGAGCCAAGAGTATTGGTTCAAATCTTAGGATAAGACAATAATAAAAAAGGTTTAATACAATAAGACTTATTATTTTATTGAAAGTGAAAAAAAGCCTAACTCTTTATTGGCGCAACGGAAAAGTTACCTAAGCAATCACTAAAATTAACCTGGTCGTTTTACATTCGTTCCAAATATTATTTTCCATAAATTCACCAAACATTAAAGCAAGTCTTTGAAAACTTTCAAGATTTTCCAGCGCTCAATTCACTTGAAAACAAAATGGCGTATGTGTGTGACGTCACAGCTACTTTATTTCAGCCCCTCGTACCGAACTCGGAATAACAGACTCTTCTGATACTTACCAAGTATTATTTCTTACCGTATTTTTAGGGATCTGTAAAAAAATATGGATTTTTAACAGATAACCCTAAAAATTCAAACTATAAGTTCATTCGCGTTAAGAAAATAGTGACTGACAGGTCACTGACAGGCCACTAGCCAATCAAAACGCTAGAAATTAAATTTCTAAAAAAAAGTGACCTGTCAGTCACTATTTTCTTAACGCGAATGAACTATAAATAAGATTCAAACTAATAAAACCTTGAATTTTGTATGTGGTGTATTTTTTCTTGCAAGTTTTTACTTTGCTTATTTCACAAGACACAGACATTATGCTAATAAAGGACATTTGGCACAAAAAAAGTTGGAAATTTTGGATCTAAGGTCGAAAATTGTGAAGTGAAAATGAGGTTAAAACCTTTATCTATACTTATAATTTTAAATAAAAGATCTTTTCACAAATGGGTTCGGAATGATCTCTATACAAAAAGTTATCTAACGCTACAGACGTTCAGTCAAATATTATTTGAGACTAGCTGTGCCAGCGGCGTCGCACGCTTGGATATCGGGTTTCAAAAATAACGGACTTCCATAAAATACTTATACCTATACCTAAGTTTTAAGTTAGACCTCTAGTAATACATTAGTGAAAATCGTATTCAATTTCATGCAGTAGTTTTTTAAGAGATGCGCGTTCAAAAAATTTCTCCCGTTTTCCTAACATTTCCCTTCACTGCTCTGCTCCTATTATTAGTAGCGTGATGAAAAGTACCCTATAACCTGCCCAGGAGTATGAAAAATAATTGTACCAAGTTTCGTTAAAATCCGTTGAGTAGTTTTTGTTTCTATAACGAACATACAGACAGACAGACAGACAGACAGACAGACAGACAGACAGACAAAAATTTTACTGATTGCATTTTTGGCATCAGTATCGATCACTAATCATCCCCTGATAGTTATTTTGAAAATATATTTAATGTACAGAATTGACCTCTCTACAGATTTATTATAAGTATAGATTGCACTGTGTGGTCAGCGTGGCATACATATCTTTAGTTATTTATTTCGTTCTAGCTGTGCCGGCGGCGTCCCACGCTTGGATATCGGGTTTAGAAAAAAACAGACTTATATAAAATGGTACCTAAATTTTATGTTAGACCTCTAGAAATACATTGGTGAAAACCGCAATTAATTCCATGCAGTGATGTGCGATCAAACATACAGATAAAAATTTCTCCCGTTTTCTCAACAGTTCCCGTCACTGCTCTGCTCCTATTGATGGTAGCGTGATGAAAAGTATACTATAACCTGCTCAGGAGTATGAAGAATAATCGTACCAAGTTTCGTTAAAATCCGTCCAGTAGTTTTTTATTCTATAACGAACATACAGACAGACAGACAAAATTTTACTGATTGCATTTTTGGCATCAGTATCAATCACTAATCACCCCCTGATAGTTATTTTGAAAATATATTTCATGTACAGAATTGACTTCTCTACAGATTTATTATAAGTATAGATAGATATCGATAGGTTTTTTATTTCGTTTAAAAAGTTTACGGAACCAGCATACACCCTTTAACAACTCCCCTTAACATTATCTGCACGTAAAGGTTTCTCGTAAAACGATACTGGCCATAACTCCACGCTGTTACCGTGCGCTGAGAGTTCTCCACCAATGAGTCATACTCCTTTGTTTTATGCCCAACTACAGCCTTACTTAAACAGTGAGATATGACTTAGTATTTTAAGCGATCGTTATACAACGTCATACATCTTAGGGTGATAGGACGCCATGATAGGTTTTTTTTATAGTGTCTCGACATAATGGCTTCCCTACGCCTGATGGAAAGCGAAAGAGAAGCCCAAGTCGCTGTGACAACGGGCAAGTAACTGGTCAGTTACCTGTCAGATGCCACCGCCATGCCGGCCCAACCCTAACCCCCCACGAGCTCCGGAAACCCTACTCACCGGCAGAAACACGACCCAGAGGTCATTTGACTGCGGTATTCTATAGGGTGGAGGTCCTTCCCCGGACGGGCGGCTCAATTCGAGCGAAGATTCGCTTTGCCCTACCTCTCTAGGTCGCTTCCTTTCAGTTTAGAAAGATATTGGGATGTAAGCAAGCGACCTACTTATCATCCTTTCGCTCCGAGCCTGTGATGCATCCTGCCGAATAACAAACGAGGCTCTGGCAACCGACTGGTAGCGGTGTAACTGTCGCAGTCATCTGGTTGAATCTCCTATTTTATTGAATGGTTAGCGCGTTCATTTAATGACGACATTTATTGAATGACTTGGCCGAACGTTAATTTTACAAGACATTCAATTGGCTATTATGGCAAAAAATTAAACTAGTCCGTCTTTTAGCTTATTCAAAAATAAAAGACATGTATTTTTCCTTTTTTCATTCAAATAAACAATAGCAAAGATACAGGGCATCAAAAGTTAGGAGTGGGAGTCATTGAAGTCAGCCGCCCCCGTAAAAATGCCTCACTGAGTGACGTTACGCGTAATTTCAACGGGCTATAACTTTGTAATTTTTAGTCTAATTTACAAATAAAAAAATACGTGTCCTTTATTTTTCAATAAGCTAAAAGACGGACTAATTACAATATTTAGCCATAATAGCCTATTCAATAGGAGACTCAACCACATGACTGCGACATAACCATTACGATTGAATATGCAGCTAAATACCACAGGCCGATGACGGGCAGCAGCATTACCGGAGCTACTATACTCCCTTGTTTTATGCCCTACTCTGCATTAGAGCAGTAAAAATAAATTCCTAATGCCACTTGATCCCTTGAATTCACTCCCTTTACAGACAACTACCTCAGTCACGAAAGGAAACCTTTCGCGAAAGAAGAATGCATTAATACAATTACTTGACCTCGACAAACAAAAAGGACCCGCAAGTCGAAGAACAACTCATTTACTATTCCATTCAGCCTCCGTTATTGTATGCCGTGTTTTGTACTGTTTTTTCTTCGTCCCATTTTTATAATGGCTACTTTTCAGAGTTTTTCTGGAGGGGACGAAGTTTTATTTAACTTCGGTCTTGTGTCAACGGAAATATATTTAAATACCTGTTTAAGAGGATTTCCTGAGGACAAGCAATTCCGAGATTGATTTGAGAGTTTTTGTTGTTCTGGTATTTTGGTTTGGAATTTTTATGCATTTTATGTGAAGTTGTTTCACTGCGCAACACAAAGAGACACACGTTTGAACGCCAGCAGCTACAAGAGCAAACTAATAGGCCACGCCCACTAATGATGTTGAAGTGATGACGTTTTGGTTAGGCCGTCTCCTATTTGCATTTGCTCCGTGGGCTGGCTAATTCTATAGATCTATCTTTTATTTCTATTATCTATATATGACCCATGACAATACAAGACATGCCACGCTGGGCCACACATCGCCATCTAGCCCCAAACTAAGCCGAAGCTTGTACTATGGGTACCTACTAGACAACTGATACACCTACTTAACACAGACATGCTCACTCACACAAATGTTTGTACTGTGCGGGAATCAAACCCACGATTAGGTAAATCATGTATACCTAATAACCTATATAATATGAGCTCAAGTACAATTGTCTGTGGGCTTAATTTCAGTGGACTCACGGAAAACCATGTATATGTATTATGTGTTTACCTTTGTTTGTGTTTAAATGTGAATGTGCGTTTACTGTATAAATGTTGTGATATCCAAAAATCATAAACATTTCTTTTAATTCACCTTTTAAGAGAGGTAGGGCATGGCGAATCTTCGCTCGAATTGAGCTGCCCGTCCGGGGAAGGACCTCCACCCTATAGAATACCGCAGCCAAATGACCTCCGCGTCATGTTCCTGTCGGTGAGTAGGGTTTCCGGAGCTCGTGGGGGGTTGGGGTTGGGCCGACATGGCGGTGGCAACTGACAGGTAACTAAACAGTTACTTGCCCGTTGTCACAGCAACTTGGGCTTCTCTCTCGCTTTCCATCAGGCGTAGGGAAGCCATTATGTCGAGCCACTATAAAAAAAAACCTTTTAGTCCATGATTTAATAGAAAAAGGAAAGAATACAAAGTAATCAATTGATATAAAAATGCAAATAACAAAATCGACAAGATTTTCTTTCAGTAGGTATTACTTCAGTAAACATTTTGCTTGATAGAAAACAATGTTGGAATAAATTTTACCGTTTCTCGACAAGCGACGAAGCATCCAAGTTTGAGATTTAATCAAAATCATTACCAATTTCCATCACGTTCTTAAAGGATTAATTATGTGTATAAGTGAATTGTAAATAAGCTTTCGTATGAACAGAATTTACTGGAATCAATGTGTCCTGTTAATTCTACTATTCTTTCTGTCAGTCTGTCTGTCTGTTCTGTCTGTATGTTTGTTATAGAAACAAAAACAGCGCGACCGAGTTCAACGAAACTTGTTACGATTATTTTACTTACTCCTGGGCAGGTTATAAGTACTTTTTATTACGCTACAATCAATAGGAGCAGAACAGTGATGGGAAGTGTTGAGAAAACGGGAGAATTTTTTATCTATATGTTTGATCGCGCATCACACGATAACTACTGCATGGTATTGAATACAGTTTTCACCAATGTATTGCTAAAAGTCTAACTTAAAACTTAGACACCATTTTATGGAAGTCCGTTATTTTTGTAACCCGTGCGATGCTGGCACAGCTAGTAAGTAATTAATAAAACCCATAATTAAATATGATGCGAGAGGCGCGGGACCGATCGAAGTGGCGAGCATTGGGAGAGGCCTGTGTCCAGCAGTGGACTGATGTGGACTGATGATGATGATGATGATAATTAAAGCCTCTATCTAGACATTCTGTCACATATATAGTGGTAGTTACTTATATTATTATCATGTCGCCATAACAAAAACCAATTAAAACCTCGTAATCCACCATACATCAAACAATCAAAGCTCGATATTAATTAACGCGCTAGTGACATAAAATGTTTGCCTATAATGAAGAGGTTTATCGATATTCGATATACGCAGTGACTGGAAAAATTAGGGAATCCCTAAAAAGTGCATAAGAAACATATTATCATCATCATAAGCCTATGAACATAGGCCTCTTCAGTTGTTCGCAACTTTAGGCAAACACCTGGAGAATTGACCTACCCATAATCGCCACTCTGGGCAGGTGGGTTGACGAACGCAGGACGTAGCTTCTAGCACCGCTACTGCCCGTCATCGGCCTGTGGTTCCTAGCTGCGCCTTTAATCGTGATGGTTATACCGCCACCAGACGGTTGCCAGAGCCTCGTTTGTTGTTCAGCAGGATGCACCACGGGCAGGAGAGGGTAGCTAGGAGCGAAAAGATGATGGGCCGCTCCCTTACATCCCATTAAACTAAACCGGTCGTCGAATTGGTCGACAGGCTCGGTGGCTCATTTGGTAGTGACCTCTGCCCTCTGAGCCAAGGTTCGTGGGTTCGATTCCCGCACAGTACAAACATTGTGTTCATGAACATATCTGTTTGTATTGGTCTGGGTGTTTTCTATGTATAATATGTATTTATTTACAAAAAAAAATGTATCTAAGTACGTTTATCAGTTGTCTAGTACCCATAGTACAAGCTTCGGCTTAGTTTGGGGCTAGGTGGCGTGACATGTCTTGGGTTATTTATTTATTTATTTAATTGGTTACGATATTCATTGTATTTAGTACTAGTCGGACATACAACCACTAACCCACTGAACCGATTTACCGA
>CM062098.1:1973236-2112321 GCA_031163375.1 Conogethes punctiferalis | reverse complement strand
TTTATAAGCGGATGCGGTTGGCTATTATCAAATAGTAAATCGTAGGGTATAAATGCCGGCTTATTAAATTCCTTCGTCACAAGAACGTCATTGTTAGCAGAGTCGTATAACCCTTTAGTGTTAATAACTGAGCGTTGTAAGTCAGTTGTGTATTAGAGCCGTTGGTTTTGGAATAGTTTAACTATAGTTATGTTGATGAAGTTTCCCTTGTTGCGAAAGCAATGCGCAATAATAGTAAATAACCCTAGACGGGATCTATCATCTTTCACAGGTAACCGATTAGTTACTTGCCCGTTGTCACAGCGACTTGGGCTTCTCTTTCGCTTTCCATCAGGCGTAGGGAAGCCATCAATAATAAATAAATAACCCAAGACATGCCACGCTCGGCCACACAGTGCAGCCTAGCCCCAAACTAAGCCGAAGCTTGTAGTAACTATTTATTAATCTGTGCTTGTGCTATGGGTACTAGACAACTGATAAACATACTCAGATACTTTTTTTTTGTATATAAATACTTTTACATAGAAAACACCCTTTTTTAGGGTTCCGTAGCCAAAATGGCAAAAACGGGACCCTTATAGATTCGTCATGTCTGTCTGTCTGTCTGTCTGTCTGTCTGTCTGTCTGTCCGTCCGTATGTCACAGCCAGTTTATTCCGAAACTATAAGAGCTACATTATTGAAATTTGGTACGTAGATGTATTCTGTGAACCGCATTAAGATGTGAAAATAAAATCAGAAAAAAATCCAAATTTTTTGGGGTTCCCCATACATAGAACTGAAAATTTTTTTTTCATCAAACCTATACGTGTGGGGTATCTATGGATAGGTATTTGAAAATGATGTTGAGGTTTCTAACATAATTTTTTTCTCAGATGAATAGTTTGCGCGAGAGACTCTTCCAAAGTGGTAAAATTTGTGTCCCCCCCCCGTAACTTCTAAAATATGGGCATGATAAAACTGAAAAAAATATATGATGTGTATTACTATAAAAACTACTAACGAAATTTGGTTTGAATGAAATCTAGACAGTAGTTTTTTTTTTAAACGTCATAAATCAAATTACCTAATTTTTTCATTCAATCAGTGGTACGGAACCCTACGTGCGCGAGTCCGACTCGCACTTGGCCGGTTTTTTTTTTTTTTTTAGAGGGTAATGCATTACGCACCGTCATGCCACGTCCGGGGGGAGGTGACATGGTGTGTGGGACTCACACCTCCCGAAATGGGAGGGCATACCCACTAAACCCCCCTGTGTCACCAGTGGGCAGCAAGTTGCAGGGACACGGGCAACGCCGAAGCATACTGCCGCATCCCTGCATGCCCTGGCCAGTCGTAGATGACAAGCGGCTGGCACTCCTGGTCCGGGGAGGGCAAGTACCCCCTACCCCCGGCTTCCGGGGAGCAATAGGGTGCTCCCCAGGCGGACCTCGTGCAACGGTGTGGCTGCACCCACCACACCGTTACGCCCCTATGAGTGGATCGTGCCCCCCGCACTCACCACTCGGGGCACGAAGGAGAGGCTCAGAGGGCATACGATGCGTTGTATGCCCTCCGGCGACGCCCGGGCCGGGGGCGGCGAAGAGCAGGCGCGTCTACCGCGGCCTCACGCTCTCTTTCCGCCGCCTCCTTCTGCGAGATCACTGTCTCGCAGAATGCGAGCATCGCTCGCCAGGTCTCCTTCGACGCCGTCATCTGCCGCAAAAGTTGCGGCAGATCGAGGTCCTGTGCGACAGTGACGAGGACGGAGCGCTCATTGGCCCAGGCAGAGCAATGCCGAAGCGTATGCTCTGCCGTGTCCTCCGAGCCACTGTCGCAGTGACGGCATAGAGGATCAGGCTCTCGCCTGATCCTCCATAAGTACCGGCCGAAGCAACCATGTCCTGTGAGGACCTGGGTCAGCCGGTACGTCACCACCCCGTGAGGGCGCCGCATCCACTCTTCCAAAATGGGGCCAATGGCCTGAGTGGTGCGGCGCCCACATAGAAAACACCCAGACCAATACTAACAGACATGTATATACTGTGCGGGAATCTAACCCACGACCCTTGGCTCAGAAGGCAGAGGTCACTACCAAATGAGCCATCGAGCCAGTCATTATGTCGAGATACGATAAAAAAAAACAGGGCGTACTTTCAGTACAGTAGTACTGAAAGTCAATACCGTTAACTTCTGTACGTACCAAAAATACTTATATGTCTAAAACCTATACCTAACTCCACTTACTCAAAGATTTAAAGCTTCGAACAGATGATCCGAAATATAGCAAGCGTGTCGCGAAACGAACAAATACTGAATAATTGAGTCACGATTTCAATTATCTACAGCTCTGTAGGGCTGTCCGGCAAATGTTATATAGATATTCTTTATACTTACTATATCATGCGGACAGAATGTGTAACGTTCAAGCCTGGAGAAAAATCTATTTCAACATAGCCGCAAGGTTTAAAAAAAATGCATCTAAGTAAGTTTATCAGTTGTCTAGTACCCATAGTACAAGCTTCGGCTTAGTTTGGGGCTAGGTGGCGCTGTGTGGCCCAGCGTGTCATGTCTTGGGTTATTTATTTTGAGGTACGCTGACAGATAACCAGCATTGTCTACTAAGCCACGCATTCTCATATTGTGAGAATCGTCATCATCATCATCATATTCAGAGACTTCTGCAATGGCCTGTTGCAAACTGCCAGTATATTTTTTGTTCTTTTTAGATGCCCAATAAACTCAGCAACAACAGCCACAACAACAAAGGCAGCAACTGGCAGGGACTCGGGTAGCGCCGAAGCATAAGGTCGCATCCCTGCCTGCCCTGCCCAGCCGCAGATACAAACAGCCGGTACTCTTAGTGCATCATCATCATCATCAGCCTATTAGAGTTCACTGCTGGACATAGACCTCTCCAGTTGTTCGCGACTTAGGGCAAACATCTGAAGGATATACCTATAATCACCACGCTGGTTTTGCGGGTTGGCGATCGCAGGGCGTAGCTTCTCGCTCCGGCGACGCTGCTGCCAGTCATCGGCTGTGGTATTTAGCTACGCCTTCAACTGTGATGGTTATACCGCCACCAGTCGGTTGCCAGCGCCTCGTTTGTTATTCGGGAGGATGCACCACGGGCAGGTGAGGTTGGCTTGGAGCGAAAAGATGATGGGTCGCTCCCTTACATCCCAAGGATTCCTTACACCCCAAATAATTTAGAGGACAAAGTGATAACAACCCTAGCTAAATCTTCGCCTCGAGACAAAACAATGCTTTTTGTTCGAACGCAATTTTATTTGAAATCTACAAAGGCAATGGTGAATGGAAATTACTCAGCCGATATGCTTTAGAGGACAAAGTAGCGATTAAATTGTATAAGTCATGTCTTTTATCACTTCCACTCATTTTAAATGGTTCTTGAGATGGATGAGACAATTGGAAAACAATTTGGAAATGGTTTGTATGACAGCTGAAGAGCACTTTGAAGAAAGCTTTCTTCATTATTGCAGTGGATTAGAATAGGGATCATTAATATGCTATGCAGTAAATTTTAGATGAAATTATTAGTAGTGAAGTTGCGAACTGATTCGATTTCTATACAAAAAGATAAGTTATACATATACGTATGTACCTACACCTATATGGTACTAAACAGACAAAGTCTTCAATTCATAGGCGTTCGAGGCTGTTACAGCCAATGATAGGTGTCTCTGCGGGATCGATTCCGAAATGAGGTGATCCAATAGAGTACCAGAATCATCGACATAGCTCATCGGTTTCCATCAAGCTGAACAGTCGTTGGGGTAGATCAGTTCTAGAGAAGCTACTCTTGATATCGTTTTTCGGCAAACGTGGTGTAGGGTGCCCCCAGACCAGATTTTTTTTTATTTATTTTTTTATAGTGGCTTGACATAGTGGCTTCCCTACGCCTGATGGAAAGCGAAAGAGAAGCCCAAGTCGCTGTGACAACGGGCACGTAACTGGTCAGTTACTTGTCAGTTGCCACCGCCATGCCGGCCCAACCCTAACCCCCCACGAGCTCCGGAAACCCTACTCACCGGCAGAAACACGACCACAGGTCATTTGACTGCGGTATTCTATAGGGTGGAGGTCCTTCCCCGGACGGGCGGCTCAATTCGAGCGAAGATTCGCTATGCCCTACCTCTCTTAGATGTAGGGAAAATTTGCGCAGGATGGCGAACAACTGGAGAGGCCTATGGCCAACATTGGAGTTTAATAGGCTAATGATGATTATTATCATGTATGTAAGGGAGTGGTGCATCCTGCCGAATAACAAATGAGGCGCTAGCAACCGACTGGTGGCGGTATAACCATTACAATTGAAGGCGGAGCTAAATACCACAGACCGATGACGAGCAGCATCGTCACCGAAGCGACAAGCTACGCCCTGCGATCGCCAACCCACCTGCCCAGCGTGGCGATTATGGGTATATCCTCCAGATGTTTGCTACCTCTCTTGAGTCCTGTTCCAAACCCGTCACAGAATATAGAAATAGATAAAATAAGACTGAATTACACATACGAATAGTAATGGAAAACAGAAGCTTTCTCAATACATTTATAGGTATACCCGTATATTCAAAAGCAATACGGGATATTACCGGCGGTAGCAAAACGAGGTGAATACCTTTCGCGGCGAGTTTGCATTTCCACAACGCGACCGTGGAAATGGATGTATCGAATGAGGTGCCAATTTTATTTCTGTCTGGTACGTTTGCAATGTAGCGATTTTATGATGAGCATAGATAAAGAATACCTTATAGAATACCGCAGCCAAATGACCTCCGGGTCGTGTTTCTGCTGGTGAGTAGGGTCTCCGGAGCTCAAGGGGAGCTAGGGTTGGGCCGGCATGGCAGTGGCAACTGACAGGTAACTAACCAGTTACTTGCCAGTTGTCACAGCGACTTGGGCTTGGCTTTCCATCAGGCGTAGGGAAGCCGTTATGTCGAGCTACTTTAAAAAAAAGATATATTTTTTACATAAGATAAATCATCATCATCATCAGCCTCTTGCAGCCTACTGCTGGATATAATATGTTAGAGGAATTGCCCATATTCGCCACTCTGGGTAGGCGGGTTGGCGATCGCATGGCCTAGCTCCTAGCTCCGGCGACGCTACTGCCCGTCATCAGCCTGTGGCATTTAGCTACGCCTTCAATTGTGATGGTTATACCGCCACCAGTCGGTTACCAGAGCCTCGTCTGTTATTCAGCAGGATGCACCTCGGGCAGATGAGGCTGGCTTAGAGCGAAAAGATACATCCCGCTATGGTTTGCTACAAAACAAAATGTTTTTGGTCCCAGATTCTAACATAAACAATTCTCTATATTCTTATAAGACATAGCACAGAATAACTAAATTAACTTCCTAGAACTACACAATTCTTCACGTATACCAGTAACTTCATTCGCTTTTGACTATAATAGACGTGGAATGATATTCAAATAACTTGAATAACTATGACGCTTTGTGCGCTCAGCTACCTACTTCATTTGGCTTTCATATTATTTAGTACTAGCGACCCGCCCTTGCTTCGCTTCAAGTGTTTTAGATAGCCAAACATTCATGGGTTTGCATTTTTGGCATTTTGGTAATGATCCGTAATCTTTTTTATAATAATAATAATAATAAACTTTATTTCCATTTTACAATCTGGTGAGCTTATATCTAGCGGCTCTGCACTAAGCACAATGCTTGTGTCGCAGTAACCATTTACAATTACCAATTATAATTATCATGGACGCGGTTCGGTTTTGGGGTTATTTTAATCACAAATAAAAGGATAAGATTTTTAGCAGTAAATATTTATTTATTTATATTTCGTTCAACAACATTTGCTTACACTATTACATTGTAAAATTATAACTAGAAATAATTAAGCTAGGTGTAACAAACACTTATAGACATCATGCCAAGAATATCTTTAACCCATAGAAAAATAATATCTTAACTAATATTATAAAGCTGAAGAGTTTGTTTGTTTGTTTGTTTGTTTGAACGCGCTAATCTCAGGAACTACTGGTCCGAATTGAAAAATTCTTTTTGTGTTGAATAGACCATTTATCGAGGAAGGTTATCTATATATATAAAAGGAGAAACTGACTGACTGACTGACTGACTGACATATCAACGCACAGCCCAAACGGCTAAACGTAGGCACTTGAAATTTGGAAGGGACGTAGCTTAGGTACCGTAGGGGTGCACTAAGAAAGGAATTCCCGAAATTCCCACGGGAACGGGAATTAGCGGGAAAATCCTTTTGTATGAAAAATCTAAACCGCTTAAGTTAGACGCTTGAAATTTGGCATGCAGGTACCTTAGTAAATATAAAGTTTAGTTATGGCTGTATTTTGAGAAATTCCCACGGGAACGGGAGTTAGCGGGAAAAAACTTTTGTATGTATAAATTTAAACACGCGGACGAAGTCGCGGGCAAAAGCTAGTAGGCTATATAACATCACGCTGCAACTATTAGGAGTGAAGAGATAATGGGAAATGTAAAAAAAAACGGGGAAAAAATAACTATTCCACGCGGACGAAGTCGCGAGCACTGCTAGTATTTAATATAAAAAAAACACAAGAAACAAAAAAAGAAACCAAAAATATATGCAGTGCATTTAATTTCTTAAAAATAGACTATGTTAGTCAGTATATTAATGAATAAATGATTTCCAATGGAAAAACATTTTTTGAAATCGATACTATGAGAGCTTATGAGATTTTCATTGTTACCTGTGTACCTATAGGTTACATAATATGAAAATTGAAAAACATGTCAAACAAAATTGTTTTGGAGCGACAGACAAACAGACAGAGTACTTTCAAATTTATAAAGTTACTAAGGATTGTATACCGTATCTATCCCGAGCCAAAAGTTGGCCTTATTAAATTTCTGCTTCACCTACACATAAACCATTTTTGTATTACTTTTTTTTGGTTTATTATCCTCCTTGCTAGGAGAGTATGAAACTTTCCTACATAAAATTTTATTTCCTAGAGGCATTCTTGGTTCCGAAAATAGGTACAGGTACTTGGAATAATAAACTTATACTGTACTATGGTCTCCGCGCTTCCAGATTTAGATTAGGACTACCCCATCTCGTCCCGTGGGAGTCCACAGCTGGACATAGGCTGTGGACATGACTGGCTCGGTGGCTCGATTGGTAGTGACCTCTGCCTTTTGAGCCAAGGGTCGTGGGTTTGATCCTCACACATTACAAATATTATTTCGACCGCAGGGCGTAGCTCCACTCTCTTGCATCCCTTATAGATAGAGGGAAGTATAGATGTTATAAGAATTTAATCATTATTTCCATGTGAAATTGCTAAGCTCAATAAAATAATATTCTACATCAGTAACCCAATTTACTCCAACCTATTTGACGGGAACCTTATTATTTAAATTGCTTCAAGAAACTCGCCGTCTCTTGGCGCTATAAGAAATATAATTTGCCTTTAGTATTCCACGTGGTACGATAGATGTCGTCGTGAAATAGTTGTGACTTGAGTTGTTTTATCCATTTTATGATTTTTTAGAGAGGTGGGGCATAGCGAACCTTCGCTCGAATTGAGCCGCCCGTCCGGGGAAGGACCTCGCCCTACCTCTCTCATCAGACCACACAGCGCCACCTAGCCCCAAACTAAGCCGAAGCTTGTACTATGGGTACTAGACAACTGATAAAATTACAATTTTTTTTTGTAAATAAATGCTTATTAAACGTAGAAAAGACCAATACAAATAGACATGTTCATGAACGCAAATGTTTGTACTGTGCGGGATACCCACGACCCTTGACTCAGACAGCAGAGGTCACTACCAAATGCGCCATCGAGCCAGTCAAGGTAGTAAGATAAGTAGCTTGAGAATGATCTCTCAAACACTTGAATTTTACCTAAAATCGCAATAACGCAACCAGACCTTAACTGCACGGAGTGATATGAACGCAATTTCGGACCCCGATGCTTTTCTATTAGTCGATGAATGGGTTCCGTTTGATTGTAAAATTCAGGCTTTTCCTATCCGATAAAATATCGGACATGTGAGTTAAAGGCTTAGAGAATACAGTTTGGGGAGACAGTTAGTGTGAATGTATTCAGCCTATTTGATCTAAGTATGAATACACATCCTTATACTCAATAGGGATGTTTCCAGGGTCAAAATAATTCAAGGTGTTCAAGGCGAGAGTGAATCGGTTTTTGCTGGGTGAGCGCGTTCCATCGTAGACTGCGATATCGCTTACCATCAGGCGAATCGCAGTCAAGCGCAAACTCATTTTGAATAAAAAAAAAAAAAAAAATTACATTTTATTTAGTCCGTATTTTAGATTATAAAAATATATTGGACAAGTATTTTCTCTTTTTCCGTTAAAAAAAATAACAATTTTCGCCACTAAGTGGCGTCAAAGACCCCACTCCTACATTTTGATGCCTTCTATGTTTGTTATTTTTGTTTAAATGAAAAAAAAGAAAATTATGTGTCCAATATATTTCTATAATCTAAAATACGGACTAAATACAATGTAATTATTTTGACCTTGGAAACATCTCTATTGTTCGCCACTTTGGGCAAACATCTGAAAGCTTTATTCATAATCGCTAAGCTGGGCAGGAGGATTGGCTATCGCAGGGCGTAACTCCTCGCAGCTCCGACGCTGCTGTTTTTCATCCTCTGTGGTATTTAGCAACGCCTTCTATCGTGATGTTTATACCGCCACCAATCGGTTGCCAGAGCGTCACTTGTTATAATATTCAGCAGGATGCACTACGGACAGGGGAGGTCGGCTTGAAACCAAACAATTTATCGCTCCATTATTTCCACCTCTCCAACTCGATAAATGATCTAAGGTAAAATTTAAAAAAACTGTTAATACGTACAAGGTGATCCACCGATCCATCTGCGTCCAATACTGTCGCGTTGATAGATCATCGGCGAATGTGTTTTGAGCCGATTAATCGTTCAATCGTGTATCGAGAGAGTAATTTTGACACCTATTCGAGTTTCGAGCTGTGAATTTTGCGATCATTTGATTGAATGTTTTTGAATCGGGAAAGTTTTGAAACGGTGTTTTTATTTCGTTTGAAGGGTGGGATTATGCGTTTATTTAATTTTAAATTATGTTCCAGTTGAAATGATAATTTACGGAAGAATTTTTTCAAATGGACACGGATTAGGGATCTTCAAAAAGCGAGTCTACCTACAAGTTTCTCAAGGGCCGACAATGCACCAGTAACTCTTTTGGTGTTGAGGTATTTATGGGCTGGTGATAACTTACCATCAGGTGACTCTCAGCTCCGGTTGCTCCTCTGTCACAAAGAAATCCTAAAAAGTCCCAAGGAATCACACTTCCTCTACCTGAAAGTTTATTCCATAGGAATCTCACAGATATCGCTTACTAGCAATAAGACCGCCTGGATTGTATCACAAAATTTCTGCAATACCTTATTTTGTATTTTTTTTTTGTGAAAAAAGGAATATCTATCTATTGATCTATTCCTTAGTCGACGACTCCAGTCGACTCTTATGATAATGAAATGAAATCATCTAGACATTTCCTTACTAAAAAAAATATATACTGATAAGGAACTTTTTCATTGATATTATTATCTTGATACATTAAGATAAAACAAAAAAGAATGCGTAATTTTCCCCCATCACTTAACATAAACCAATCCAATCCCGTCACTCAATGATTATCCCTCAGGGTCAAAGACCTGACCGTGATCCAAGTTCATTCACTGCTTAAAACATCCCGACAGAAATCTATCCTGGACCCTTGCCAAAATGATATAGCAGTTCTTTCTAGTTTCCCCGATTCATTCCAGCCCTACATAACTAATGGCTTGATACTGATCTTGTTAACAAAGAATGTTCGTTTTCATGGCATTTGGGGATTTAAGTATGAGAATGTTGGTGAAAAAATGGGAGGGCAATGACCTTTTTTGGTAATCTGGTTTGTGATTTCATTGTCTGAACGTCATGTCTTTATATTCTTCCCTTGGTTACTCTGTTGTTATTTAAACTATTGCTTATTAGTATGGTTCATGTACGTACATATCTGCTGGGCTGGTTTGTGAATCTAAACCATCCAGGACGCCACTTAAACGCATACAGAAAATTTCATTTAAATCGGTCAAGCCGTTTAGGAGGAGTTCACGTAGAGCAGAACTGCAGCGCCATCTGCCGGGCTGATTTGTGAATCTAAACCATCCAGGGCGCCACTCAAACGCATACACAAAATTTCATTTAAATCGGTCAAGCCGTTTAGGAGGAGTTCAGTGACATACACACGTACAGCAGAATTATATATATAAAGATTGATTTGCGACATCCCCGATTTGCATAAAGCTAAAACTATTTTAAGATAGAATGAAAGAATATGTCATGTTATCCGATCGTCTACATAATCTATCAATCATGGTCACATCACTATCAATTAAATTTCAATAAATTGATTCATGAAACAAAACGAATTCAGAGAAAACGTAATCAGGATTATGAACTTGTTAATTGGGAATTTGTGTCTCGGCACTCGTTATAATTTACTTCTTCTGTTTAATTAATGTTGTTGAACTGGAGTGACCCTTTCAGTGGAAAGCCGAAGTGTTGATCGCCGTTTTAAAAGGGATTATCTCTAAAGACTTGTAAATCCTTTCGGTTTTGCATAAATAAAGTTGTAAGTGTTTTTGTGTTGCAACTTAGGTTCAGTGGTAAGGAACGCTGCCTCTGTTACGTCGATCGCGGGTTCGTACCCAGCTCGGTACAAATATTTGTATGAATGAACATGTCTGTTTGTTTTGGGTTGGATGGTTGTTATGTATGACATGTATATTTTTTTTTTTATAGTGGCTCGACATAATGGCTTCCCTACGCCTGATGGAAAGCGAGAGAGAAGCCCAAGTCGCTGTGACAACGGGCAAGTAACTGTTTAGTTACCTGTCAGTTGCCACCGCCATGTCGGCCCAACCCCAACCCCCCACGAGCTCCGGAAACCCTACTTACCGGTAGAAGTACGACCCGGAGATCATTAGGCTGCGGTGTTCTATTGGGTGAAGGTTTCCCCGAACGGGCCGCTCAATTCTCAATTTTGTATATGTTTCGTAACAGAGTCAATTCCACTGAAAAATATATAAAATTGATACCAATGTGGATATTAAAAACATGAAAATATACAATTTTATGTTCATAATTACCAACTTATATTAATCTGAAAGTTATAATTCTATTTAGAATTAACCAACAGACTGTTTCCAATTTACAGTTTGTATGCACCCTTAATTGCATCCATCCCTTTGTCTCGAAAAGGAAATGTTTGAAACTAAAGTTGAGCTCCAAAATAGATTTCAATAGGGGTTAATGCACGCATTCATTAAACATGTAGACAGTTTGTATCTTCATCAGAGACATAAGAAGGCTGGCTCGATGGCTCATTTGGTAGTGACCTTTGCTTTCTGAGCCAAGGGCCGTGGGTTCGATTCCCGCACATTACAAACATTTGGTTCATGAACATGTCTGTATTGGTCTGGGTGTTTTCTATGTATAAATGTATTTATTTACAAAAAAAAGTATTTATGTGAGTTTATCAGTTATCTAATACCCATAGTACAAGCTACAGCTTAGTTTGATGCAAGATGATGCTCTGTGACTCAGCATGGCATGTCTTGATTTATTTATTTATATTCTCAGATATACAAAGCTCTACTTTAGAAAAAAAAGCAAGCATACCAAGTGCATGGAAGCTACTGAATAACTTGACAAAAAAAGGAATGAACACCAAAACAAAAACCAAACGAAGTGTCCTTTAACAGAATTCATTTTTTCATTTACAAAGTACTTCATATCAGCATCGCATTGAGATAAGGTGTATGTGCTCGTAAATCTCCGAAGTTATGAAGCGAAGTTGGATATAAGAGAGGAACGGCTTAAACGCGACAATATACGCTTTTTTATTGTCCCCCGGGTCAATAAACCCGGCGATTGTTTTTGGAAATAATATAAACAGGAACTGTTATTTGAAGGAAGTACCTTTCTTTGTTATTTTACAATAAAATAATTTAGTCATTGTTTTTGACTGGCTCTTGACTGGCTTTATATTGGTTTGGGCGTTTACTATAAATAATGTTATGTATTTATTTACAAAAAAAAAGTATCTAAGTAAGTTTATCAGTTGTCTAGTACCCATAGCTTCGGCTTAGTTTGGGGCTAGGTGGCGATGTGACCCAGCGAGGCATGTCTTCGGTTATTTATTTACTTAAACATTACGATTTTTTTACAATCTGATATAATATTTTCTGACACCAACTGAGATAATTTCATGTCATCAGTTACCAGAGGTTCAGGTATTTTGTACCTAGTTCGGAAATAAAAGATTTCTTATCTGCCTCTGACTATATTTATGTTAATAATGCTTTATTTATTCATTTCTATATAATCAAATACATTTAAAAATCCACCTTCGGATCCGAATTGTACCTTTGCTAGAAGAATGTAGGTAATTAGAAGCTACATTGTCCTAATTTAAAAAATACTACAATATTAATTATTAAAACTAACTCCATTTGTAACAACTGAATCTGCAGTATCTCGGATCATATTTCAAATAGTAAAATCCAAAGCGAAAACACGACGATACAAAACATTCATTCGAAATGTACATAGAAACCATTCGTTTTAAAAATGAAAAACGTACCGTATTAAATACCTATTCCTGTCATGCAACAAAGCGATCCCGCAATGCTTCACCAGTTATCACATAGACAAAGGGGAAAAATACTATTCAATAGTTACCGCCCGCTCCGTTGCCATTTCCATTGTATATTTTTATGTTTTGTAATAGCAACATCGCTGTCACAGTCAAAGCAGTAACGGTGATATAACTCAGTGTTAAAACTGTCAAGATGACTAGACTACAAAACTCATTACTAGTGGAGTGTAAAATGAATCGCATAAAATAACTTGCATTATACATACATATAGACATTTGACAGGCTCGGTGGCTCATTCGGTAGTGACCTTTGCCCTCTGAGCCAAGGGTCGTGCGTTCGATTCCCGCACTGATTCATGAACATGTCTGTTTGTATTGGTCTGGGTGTTTTCTATGTATAATATGTATTTATTTACAAAAAAAAATGTGTCTAAGTAAGTTTATCAGTTGTGTAGTACCCATAGTACGAGCTTTGGCTTAGTTTGGGGCTAGGTGGCGCTGTGTGGCCCAGCGTGGCATGTCTTGGGTTATTTATTTATATACGTTGATCGCCATATACTCTTATATAGGTACGAACGATAACGATAGATGCCCTGGCCCGATGGCTAATTTGAAATGACTTCTGCCTTATGAACCAAGGGTCGCGGATTTGATCCCCACACAGTACAAACATTTGTGGTGTTTACAATGTATAAATGTATTTATTTACAAAAAATATCGGCTGGCTCGGTGGCTCAATTGGTAGTGACCCCTGCCTTCTGAATCAAGAGTCGTGGGTTCGATTCACACCCGGGACAAACATTCGTGTGATGATTGTTTGTTTGTTTGTTCCGTGTCTGGGTATATTTGTATCTAAGTATTTATTTGTGGTACCTTCGTTGTTTTGATACCCATAACACAAGTGCTTAAGCTATTTACTTTGGGATCGGAGCAATGTATGTGATGTTGTCTTAGATTGCAACGTGGTCTAACGAGAGATATTTTCTCACGGTAGGCAGCGGCTTAGCTGTGCCCCCGACATTTCAAAGTCTATGAGCGGCGTTAACCGTTTAACATCAGATGAGCCGCTTTCTGGTCTGCCACCCACAGTAATAAAAAGAATTACCAATGGTATGTAGGTAAAGTAAACAAGAGTTTTAAAGTAAGTTATATACAACGAAGAAATATGAAAGAGACAAGCGACTTTATTTTATTTTTTTATAGTGGCTCGACATAATGGCTTCCCTACGCCTGATGGAAAGCGAAAGAGAAGCCCAAGTCGCTGTGACAACGGGCAAGTAACTGGTCAGTTAATTGTCAGTTGCCACCGCCATGCCGGCCTAACCCTAACCCCCCACGAGCTCCGGAAACCCTACTCACCGGCAGAAACACGACCCAGAGGTCATTTGACTGCGGTATTCTATAGGACTTCTCCACATACTTCATCATCATCAGCAGCCTATGCAGGACATAGGCTTCTTCAGTTGTTCGCCACTTATGGCAAACATCTGGAGGATATACCCATAATCGCCACGCTGGGCAGGCGGGTTGGCGATCACAGGGCGTAGCTTCTTGCTCCGGTGACGCTGCTGCCCGTCATCGGTCTATGATATTAGCTACGCCTTCTATCGTGATGGTTATACCGCCACCAATCGGTTTGCCAGAGCCTCGTTTGTTGTCCACATACTTACTAAGTAAATATTTAAGTTACCTACCTTCTTCACTGTGTTACTTTCCTAAACTGGAACACCGTGGAAAGAAATGAATAACTTTGATAGATTGCTCGGATGACTGATGGCTCGGAAGTAGCGGTCTTTGTTTTTGCAGCTATGGTTTATGATTTACACTATTGCCTTTTATGGGGGCGGTAGCCCACATAGATTGTCTACCTCCACTCATCCTCTTTCCTCTTTTAGCGTTGTCCCGGTTTGTGCCTCTAGGGCCCACTCGCTAAATCTAGGATCATTGTCTAAGCGGACCCGCTTAGACAATGATCCTAGATTTAGCGAGTCTGGTTATTACATTCGTAACCCTCAGAAAGGGGAACCAGACAAATTTGGATCATGGTTACACATTCAGAATTAAACTGGATGTGCAGGTTTCCTCACGATGTTTTCCTTCACTGCTAAGCTAGTGATATAATTATGCACATAGATTTTTTCAAATTCAGAGGTGCGTGCCCCGCGCGGATTCGAACCGACGACCTCACGTGTGTGAAGCGACGATATTACCATTAGGCTACCACGGCTCTTCTCATTGTCTACCTCCACTGTTTACAATTAATAAAGATGTAAGGGAGCGACCCATCATCTTTTCATTCCAAGCCAACCTAAACTGCTCAAAGAAACAAATAACAAACTCGTTTGTTATTCGGAAGATTGCACCACGATTGAAAGCGTAACTAAATACCACAGGCTGATGACGGACAGCAGCGTCACCGGAGCGAGGAGCTACCTCCTCGAGTATAACCTCCAAGTGTTTGCCCAAAGTGGCGGAAAACTGAAGAGACCTATGTCCAGCAGTGGACTGTGATAGGCTGATGATGACGAATACTATTACTGATAACTAAACTTTTCTATTCATTTACATTTATTATCTAATTTAAAACCTACTACCACCTGACCGTTTGTTTCACTCCTAATCTCACAAACGGTATAACTAAAGGTATTTTTGTTTAGGTACGGCCTCGATAAATCCGCCGATGCCCGATCTAGTAGTGATGTGGTGATGTTTTATCGATAAGATGTCAATTCGTAATAGTTCATCATCATCATCAGCAGTCTAGCAGTCCACTGCTGGACATAGGCGTCTACAGTTGTTCGTCACTATGAGCAAAGACCTGGAGGGTATCCATAATCGCCAAGTTGGGCAGGCGGGCAGGCAATCGCAGAACGTAACCTGTCGGTTGTCAGAGCCTCGTCTGTTATTCAACAGGATGCACCACGGGCAGGTGAGGATGGCATGGAGCGAAACGATGATGGGTTATATTTCTTATTTAAGTCGTATATGTTAACGTAATTGTTATTTTACTTCTTACATTTTCACTGTCTTTGTTAGCCTCTGACAGTCTCTTGTTGGACATAGACTTATCCAAATCTTCGTCACTTTGTTCGATTCTGAACGTCTCACATCCAGCTTTTTTTTATATATTAGCACGTCAAAATGACTGCGTCCTGCCTGATGTCAAGAATACGACGAAGTCCAAAAAGTGTAAGCAATCCTCATCACACATGGTTAATGCAATGCGGATCGATCACACTATGACGGCCTGCATAAGTGCCGCTTCACGCCCCGTTTAAAAGACCCTAGACTTTATGAGGAAGGGAACACGTGTGCTGGAAGAGAGTTACACAGCCAGAGTTTTGCCAGTCATTCCTTTTTAGCTGTTACCGGTTCAGCGGCTGATAATGACCATGATGATAAGATGTAAATAGGAATGAGTCCCATTTACATCTTATCATCATTCTATGCCTTTAAACGTTCACTGTTGGACATAGGCTTCCCCCAATTGACAAGTGTCATTTGGGAGTGTTTGCCTTAGTCGCCACGCTTGGCAGGCGGGTTGGTGACCGCAGTAGGTTTTACTTGTACCCAAGTAAAATTCTTAGGTAGTAGAATAATGCGTACTTTGTCAGTGTATTGAAATTTTTATATACTCGTAAATTAAACTTCTACCGACAAAAATATCGATATAAAAATATCGATAAACTGACCGCATCCCGATATCGATAAAGAGTTTCGCTGATTCCGACCTTCGCTTTATAAATGGCGGTAGTTTTATCGGGACAAATAAATATTGAATGTCCCGTTGAAGGCGATTTGGAGTTACTCGGACTTAGGTAAAGGATTTTTAGTTTACGTGACAAATAAGGGTTGTAAAGGAGCGGCCTATCATCTTTGCGCTCCAACTCAACCTCACCTGCTACCGAATATCAAACGAGGAGATGGCAACAGACTGTTTTTTTTTATAATAGCTCGACATTATGGCTTCCCTACGCCTGATGGAAAGCGAAAGAGAAGCCCAAGTCGCTGTGACAACTGGCAAATAACTGGTTAGTTACCTGTCAGTTGCCACTGCCAACCCTTACCCCCCACGAGCTCCAGAGACCCTACTCACCAGCAGAAACACGACCCAGAGGTCATTTGACTGCGATATTCTATAGGGTGGAGGTCCTTCCCCGGACGGGCGGCTCAATTCGAGCGAAGATTCGCTATGCCCTACCTCTCTTCGCGATTCTGCGATTTGTCTCCACCGGTTTCTGTAAGCGCATTCCACCGCAGGTATCTTGGAGACAGACTTAATGGTATCTGTGAATAACATCGAGTCCTTATTACGGTTAACGAGTCAAAAAAATGTGAGGGAGACCTACCATCTTTTCGCTCCAAGCCACCCTCATCTGCCTGTGGGGCATCCTGTCAAATAACAAACGAGGCTCTGGAAACCGACTGAAAGCGGTATAACCATCGTAATTGAAGACGTGCTAAATACCGCGCCACGGGGCGATAACGGGCAGTAGTGTCACCGGAGCGGGGAGCTACGCCTTGCCATCGCCAACCAGCATGCCAAACGTAGCGATTATATGGGTAAAGACTCCAGGTGTTTACCCAAAGTGGTGAACAGCTGGAAAGGCCTATGTTCAGCAGTGGACTGCAATAGACCGATGACGGTGGATGATGATGATGTCCTGTGATGATGATGATGTGACAGAATCTAAGTCACTGTGTTATGCTGCTATAAAAAGAAGCAGACGTAAAAGTGGATTAAGGATTAACCTACAACCTCTATGAAAATCGTAATCTTTTATTCAACAAATAATCGCCCATTCCCTTCGCACACAATTATTATCAAAGAAAAGGTGTATTGGAAATGGCAATAAAACCACCTATTGAATATTGGACTCCCAATCTTTTTTTTACGTGGAAATGTAATGAAATTTCAATATTTTCCTTGTTATACCCACCCTTGGACCATAAAAAATAGGTATGGCAAGTTTATTAGGGCACCGGATTTTCTCAAGGATATACGAATAATATGTATTGTTATGAGAACTTACGGTGGAATGATTTTTAAGAATTACGTTGATACTAGCTTTTTGATTGACTCGCTCGGTGGCTCATTTGGGTTCATCTGGGTTGGTGGGTTCGATCCCCACACATTACAAACATTTGTGTGCATACATGTCTGTTTGTATTGGTCTGGGTGTTATCTATGTATAATATGTATTTATTTACAAAAAAAAAAGTATCTAAGTAAGTTTATTAGTAGTCTAGTACCTATAGTACAAGCTTCGGCTTAGTTTGAGGCTAGATGGCGCTGTGTGGCCTAGCGTGGCATGTCTTGGGTTATTTATTTTGCCCGCGGCTTCGCTCGCATTAAATTCTTGGTGAATGCCCCATACGAACTCTTGTGGACTATAAAAACGTGTCTGAGTCATTTGATTGAAGCCTGCGAAACACTGCAGGCAAATTCAATATCGTTGACAACCCTTTGGGTACGTAACCCGAAAAAAAAACCACCGTGCCAGTTTATAGTAGCTACGTGGTCGTAAGATACCGCATCCATACATCTATCAAAGCCTAGGGTCGAGAACGTATCAAATACGGCTTCAACATTCAGTCAGGGGCAGAACCCCATAAAATATTACAGCCAGCAAGCGTGGTTAGTGTTACAGCCTAGAAATTGGGTATTGGACGTTCAGCGAAGAGCCATGTTTTTGTAAAGGTCGGTTAAGTACACGTAAGTACGTGCCGGGTCGTTGGAAGGTAACATCCGTGTGTTACCTTCATTCGAACTTCATGATACTTTGGTATAACGTTTTCAAGTCCCTTATTTAGTGCATCTACGGTACCGTATGTAGTATTTATAATGCGGAGTACTCTAAGGAGTTTTTTGAGATAATGTCTATGAAGATATTCTACCACCGTTTGTCGTCGTCGATAGAAGGTTTAGCCACCGCCTGGGGAGCACTCAAATGCTCCCCGGAAGCCGGGGGTAGGGGTATTTGCCCTCCTCGGACCAGGAGTGACGGCCGCTTGTCATCTGCGGCTAGCCAGGGCATGCAGGGATGCGGCGGCATGCTTCGGCGTTGCCCGTGTCCCTGTAACTTGTTTCCCACTGGCGACACATGAGGGTTTAGTGTGTAGACCCTCCCATTTCGGGAGGTGTGAGTC
Organism: Conogethes punctiferalis; assembly: GCA_031163375.1. Lineage (NCBI taxonomy): Eukaryota > Metazoa > Arthropoda > Insecta > Lepidoptera > Crambidae > Conogethes > Conogethes punctiferalis. The sequence continues at coordinate 2,093,476 of CM062098.1, read as the reverse complement.
CCACACACCATGTCACCTCCCCCCGGAGGTGGCATGACGGTGCCTAAAGCATTCCCCTCTAAAAAAAAAAGGTTCAGCCACGTGGTCCCGTGCGGTCAATTTCAATAGAAACTCTTTGCCACGCACATTCAGCATAAATGGAATGAGCTCTCTCCTGACTCTACAGTATGAGGTCTCCAAAAAGGTTTTTAAAGGGTCGGCAATGCGCGTGTGATACTCCTGGTGTTGCAAGAAACCATAACAAGGCAAGGGTGAAGGTACTTCCAGGGCTCAATTCGAGCGAAGATTCATTCGATCCGTCCTCGTGTCCTGTTCAGAAAGTACTATTACTTTTCCATATTTTAATAATAATAAATATCCCAAGACATGCCACGCTGGGCCACACATCGCCATCTAGCCCCAAACAAAGCCGAAGCTTGTACTATGGGTACAAGACAACTGATAAACTTACTTAGATACTTTTTTTTGTAAATAAACACATATTATACATAGAAAACACCCAGACCAATACAAACAGACATGTTCATGCACACAAATGTTTGTACTGTGAGGGGATCGAACCCACAACTCTTGGCTCAGAAGGCAGAGGGCACTACCAAATGAGCCATGGAGCTTGTCAATTTAATTTTGTTTATTACGTCATTACCAATTGAGTGAAAAATATGCCATTTGCAATATTGATACAAGCTCGAAGCGTGTTGATATCAACTTATTTTTGTACACTTCAAAACGAGTGGATATTCAAATTTAAATTGGTACTAAGCGTGCACACTTTGTTGACGGAGGTCTCAATATCGAGTTTTGTGGAAAATAAAATATTGCCGATAAATGCTATTTGAATAGTTTCAATGTAAATAATATCATGTGAATTGATTGCTGTTGCTATTTTGAGTGTTATATGTAGAGATATCAGTAAAATCTATTGGAATTTACATAAAATAGAAGTTTGCCCTCGGTGGCGAACAGCTGGCGAGGCCTATGTCCAGCAGTGGACTGCGATAGGCTGATGATGATGACGCTTGGCAGACGGGTTGGTCAACCTTAGTAGATTTTATTTATACCCAGGTAAACGCTAGGACTGACTGACTTTCGTGGTATTCCCTTCGAGATGAGATGGGGGGTGGTCCTAACTGGAAACGAATGAACTTTGTCTAGTAATTTTATATTAAAAAAATCTACATTTAATCGAACTGGTACATTAATATGCTATTATGCCTAAAATAGTCGTCTTCTAGCATATTTAAAAATGAAAGACACGTATTTTTTTATTTGTAAATTAGACTAAAAATAACAAAGTTATAGCCCGTTGAAAATACGCGTGACGTCACTCGGTGAGGCATTTTTACGGGAGGGAGTGACGTCAAAGACCTAACTGTTGATGCCTTGTATCTTTGCTATTTTTTATTTGAATGAAAAAAGGAAAAATACGTGTCCAATAATGTACCAAATAAACGGTTTCTATTCTATTCAATACATTTTTATAACCTAAAATACGGACTAAATATAATGTAATTATTTTCACCCCCAAAACATTTCAGTTAATTTCTACAAACCAAATGTTTTATCTGTGGTCACATCTCATTGCCTAATAGCTATTTGTGGCCATACACAGAAATAGGTGACCAGGTAACAAATATCAACGTGTGACTGGAATCGAACTATCAAAGCTATAAATGGGATTGGTGAGATGTAGGTCAGATATCGGTCGTAGGTCTATCAATGTACAGTATGAAAGATGGAATTACACAATAAATATGAGGCAACATTATGTAGAGATTGTATAAACTGAAATGACGCGCCCCATAACTTAATTATTTTAAGTAGTTGGCAACAAATCAGAGATTTGTGCTATTCTAACGATAGAATCTAACCACCAACACCAGATGTTGACGCCCGGAAGCATACACCTGAGTAAAATATGATTACGTAACAAAAACACCATATGAGCATACAATTTTCGGTTGTTGCCCTCAATTTCTCCAGGATCCCATCATCAGATCCTGACTTGGTGATAATGGGACCACCTCGGAAGTGTCCTCTGTCGAACTGTCGAAAAATTTTTGAAATCCATCCATAATTGACGGAAATATCGGTGAACAAACATAAAAAAAAAAAAAAATATTATACATACAGACGAATTGAGAACCTCCTCCTTTTTTCGAAGTCGGTTAAAAATGGTACAAAGGGTGAACTTAATGCTAGGAGCATTCTCTACCAGTCATCCTTTGGGTCATGCAGAGAGGAGTAATTGTGTGCGGTGTAGATTGTACCTACTACAAAATCTCTGTATCACCCTTTTCTGTATTTATCTTGTGTTTTGTGATATAAAGAATATCCATCTATCTAATGTTTAGCCAAATCCATTTTCAAGACAAATAGCTCTCCTTTCCAAAATTCCTATCAACTATTCCTCGTGTAATCAAATAAGCATCTTTCTGCGTAAAAGCACTCTTTCACAATTATCTTGTCTTTTCCCTATCAAGGCATTAGCTACTGAAAGATGGTAATTTGTTCTAAAAGCGAAGATAAGGTCAGTTACAACTGTCTCTTTAAGATTTAAGGCCGGTAATTATGTCTTAATGGTTTTAGAACTTATTTTAAAATACTAAAGTACTAATACAATTAAAAGGGTAGCTTAGTTGAAGATAAAAGTTCCGTTCAGACGGATGAAAAATAAAAACCTATAAGGTTTTTTTTTTAGTAGCACGGCATAATGACTTCCCCTGATAGAAAGCGAAAGAGAAGTCCAAGTCGCCGCGACAACGGGCAAGCAACCGGTTAGTCACTTGTCATCTGCCAACGCCATGCTGGCCCTTAAGGTCCTTCTAAAGTACCGTTTAAAGGATCCCTTATCAAAGGAGGGAGGAAACACATGTCCTGGCAATAAAATAAAAATAAAATAGATTATTCCTGCAAATATGAGTAGATTCACTTCAGTAATACTTTTGCACATCAAACTTTTTTCCTACCAGCACTTCGACGTGTAGCCTGCTGAGAAGAAGTGCCGCAACAAACTCAACAGTTAGCCTTTTTTAAATTATTATAATAATGAGTTTCACATTTAAACGCCGCGGGAAAGATAGGAATTGGAATTGAATTGCTATGGGTATAACTTCCCGTTTCTCCCACGGGTGTCATCTAGGGGACTTCATCAGATTTCAGTTTCTCAACCAGTAGTAGAGATCACCCGTTTGGCAGGCGACTACCGTACATTAGATACAATATCCGGTATTAATGAGCACTGGCAAATGATATTTTTATACTTTGGTACGATTATTCTTCATAGTCCTGGGCAGGTTATAGTATACTTTTCATCACGCTAGAATCAACAGGAGCAGAGCAGTGACGAGCAGTGTAGGGAAAACGGCAGAAATTTTTATCTGCATGATTGATCACGCATCATGTGAAAACTACTGCATGGAATTGAATGCGGTTTTCACTAATGTTTTGCTAGAGGTCTAACTTAAATGTAGACTCCAATTTATGGTAGTCCGTTATTTTTAAAACCCAATAACCACGCGTGCGACGTCGCCGGCACAGCTAGTAATTAATATATTTTTTGGTTAAAAGTCCTCTTCTTTTTTAATCGGGAATCGACTCTATTCTCAATTCTGAGCACAGACATTTCAGGATTGGCGCCTTTTCATGAACACGCATGCATATACGTAGTAAGTATACAACAATGGTATAAAACGTCTCAAATCTAAGCCTATTCTCAAATAAACTTACGGATCGAGTGGTACAGTCGGCGCGGTAATGTCATAATTTATTACGGTACAAAAGGCCAGATTAGGACCGAAAATACTTGTATTAGGATTTATGGGGAAAGTCGAGTGTTATTTGCGAGATACGGGGGCGTTAAAACGTGTTTGACAGAGATAGTTGTGTTCTATGATCTTGTATGAGTAGGAGGGAATATGAGTATGAGGTATGGAATGTGTTTAAGAATTTATATAGGGTTTTCTTTGCGTTCATCATCAGCCTATTACAGTCCACTGCTGGACATAGGCCTCTCCAGTTGTTCGCCACTTAGAGCAAACATCTGGAGGATATACCCATAATCGCCACGCTGGGCAGGCGGGTTGGCGATCGCAGGGCGTAGTTTCTTGCCCCGGTGACGCTGCTGCCCTTCACCGGTCTAGTATTTAGCTACGCCTTCAATTGTGATGGTTATACCGCCACCAGTCGGTTGCCAGCGCCTCGTTTGTTATTCGGCAGGATGCACCACGGGGAGGTGAGGTTGGCTTGGAGCTAAAAGATGATAGGCCGCTCCCTTACATCCCTTCTTTGCGTTACTTTAATGGAAATATCGAAAATATTATCACAGTTTACATTATAATTTTGTATAGATTTTTTTTTACTTTATAGATCTTTTTTTACTTTATAGATTTTTTTGACTGGCTCGATGGCTCATTTGGTAGTGAGCTCTGCCCTCTGAGCTAAGGGTCGTGGGTTCGATTCCCGCACAGTACAAACATTTGTGTTCATGAACATGTCTGTTTGTGTTGGTCTGGGTGTTTTCTATGTATAATATGTATTTATTTACAAAAAAAAATGTATCTAAGTAAGTTTATCAGTTGTCTAGTACCCATAGTACAAGCTTCGGCTTAGTTTGGGGCTAGGTGGCGCTGTGTGGCCCAGCGTGGCATGTCTTGGGTTATTTATTTTATTCATTACGGGTTTCTGATTTGCCGTTCAGTTTATGAGTAGGTTACGATGGCCCGCTTACCCCGAAAACACCGATTCACTATCGTCCTGACCGTTAACCTCCTCTTTCATAAAAAAAATTACGACACATTGGTACGTAGTGAAAGTCTATGTCTTTAACCACTCATCATCATCATCAGCCTATTGCAGTCCACTGCTGGACATAGGCCTCTCCAGTTGTTTGCCACCTAGAGCAAACTTCTGGAGGATATACCCATAATCGCCACGCTGGGCAGGCGGGTTGGCGATCGCAGGGCGTAGCTTCTTGCTCCGGTGACGCTGCTGCCCGTCATCGGCCTGTGGTATTTAGCTACGCCTTCTATCGTGATGGTTTTACCGCCACCAGTCGGTTTGCCAGAGCCTCGTTTGTTTGTTCGGCAGGATGCACCACAGGCAGGTGAGGATGGCTTGGAGCGAAAAGGTGATAGGTCGCTCCTTTACATCCCCTTTAACCACTAAGCCACCGATACTCGTTTATTAATAAATGTTAATATTCCCAAAACATTCCCTAAGGACAAAATGAGAACTCCACTACGTACTTAATAAACATCAAAGGTTCTGAAACATTTCATTCTGATTAAGTTCCCGACTCGAAGTTATTGCCGGGGATAAAATTCGCGGTTCGAAGTAAATTTTGTTGTAAAATTAATTATGTGCCTAACTTTTTGTGTGGACTTTAATTGTGTTAAAACACGAGAAAATTGTAATCAATCTTATCTGAGTGAAGGAAGATTCTATTTTAATATTCTTAAAAAAAATGTGTAATTAACAAAAAGTGTGTACGGGAGCGACTTATCATCTTTTCACTCCAAGCCACCCTCACCTGTCCGTGGTGCATCCTGCGCGAATAACTAACGAGGCTTTGGCAATCGACTGATGGCGGTATAACTATCACTATTGCAAGCGTAGCTAAATATCACAAACCGATTACCTACGGGCAGCAGCGTCACTGGAGCGACGAGCTACGCGCTGCGATCACCCAACCAGGGTTGCGATTATGGGTAAAGCCTCTAGATGTTTGACCAAAGTGGCGAACAACTGGATAGGCCTATGTCCAGCAGTAGACTGCAATAGGCTGATCTTCTTCTAAGAAGAATAGGCTGATGATATTTTCTGTCGCTGCACGAAATCTTTTAAATGTGTAGAAACCTTAACAAGTTTCATATAACGTTTGAATAGGTCGACCTCGTTCTGAACAAAATGCACAGCAATATTCAATAGCGAACGAGGTAACGAGGTAATTTAATATAATCCGACAAAGCTAGTCATCTGCGGTTGCTTCGGTGTTTCTATACGACATCTGGTTGTCTATAGCGGTCAAGGTTTAAGCGAAAAGCGGTTATTTATATACGAGTATATTGCATTTTGCTTAGTAGGGAATATGCATTAAAATATTTTCTTTTTTTTTATATAATAAGAGCTTTCAGGATGACCTCACTCCACCTGATGGTAAGCGGTCGTGAGGTCCAAAAGTTAGGTCGACAGGCACAATAGAGCAAACCCATTGCGCTTGTCGCCCTCACCCTGAAGGCCCACTGAGATGCCGTTTCACGCCCCGCCTAAAGAACCCAGGATTGTAAGAGGAAGGAAACACATGAGCTGGAAGGGCATTCCATGATTTAATGGCACGGGGCAAGAACGAGGAACTAAACCTCTTGGTGCGCGCTACCATCGTCTGGATGATGTTCTATAACTAATTTACCGTACAATACACAAAAACTTATATGAATTAGCTTATCACAGTCAACTGCTGTACATAGGCCTTTCCGGTAGTTCGCCAACCATCTAGATCAGAGATTTTGGGCAGATATCAAGAGGCTTTATCAATAATTGCCACGTTTGACCGACGGGTTGGGTATCGCAGAGCATAGCTCCTCGCTCCGGGTACGTTTAGTCCGGTCAATTTAGACATTCGAAGTTACATAAATTCCCACCAAGCTGAAAATCGGTAAGATTGCTTAAAATATCATAAAAAACAAAATTTGAAAGTTCCCCATCTTTCCCCTGTAAGGAAAAAATGTTATTCAAGGTCAAAGGTCAAAAAAATGAGTTTTTCGCGATTTTCAGCAAAACGGTAAGTTTTATCATAAAAATACCTCAGACAAAAATTGTAGATTATAAAATTATCTACAAAAACTAAATTTATACTTTTTTTTCTACGAGCCACCGTTTTTGAGATATAACGATTCAAAAAGTTGTAGAAGTTGTAATCGTCATAATATGCACACGTTTCCTCGCCACCTATGAGGTAGTGTACTTGGCGCGTTTTATTTTTACGTGGTTTCAGTAGGCCTATTCCACCGGTCAGTTTTAATCCTGTTTTATTTGAAACTATTGAAAAATAATGGATATTAGCAGAGATTGAAAAAATAAAGGCAATTTAAGTTAAAAAAAATGTAGTGAAATTTAATCGTCCGAGTCGTAACTGTCAAATTCTTTTTCTTGTTCTTCTTCTTGATCTACTTGTTCTTGTTCGTCTTGTTCTTGTTCTTCTTGTTCTTCTTCATCTTTATCCTGAGTGAATGTAAACTGCGTCAATAGCGATGTATCGCATGTTGCCTCGTTGGAATCAAACGGATCCTCTTCTGTTGGTGATTCAATATTAGAACACGACCGGCCTTGACAATGCGTACATGCGGGAGAACAAAACAATCCGACTTTTTTGCAACCACATTTAGCACTGCATCCCTTTTTGCAGTTGCAAAAAATCGAGTTCAAAAGTTTTTCTGGCGCAGGTGGAAGTAAAGTATGCACTGGTTCCAATGAATTGTTGACCAACTTCCAACCCCAGTCTGTAGGGTCTAGCTGATAAACAAGCCACACTTGAACTTGGTAATATACCTACTCTAAAAAGATGTTGATGAGCAGCAACTGAGGTTGGAGGTAGACAAGCTAATTGAACGTAATCTAGTACGAGGAGGACTTTCTGTGGATGTACCGGCTTCTTGTTCTTCACGTTGTCTTTTATATACGTGGCGTACTCGTGCATATTATGACGATTACAACTTTTACAACTTTTTGAATCGTTATATCTCAAAAACGGTGGCTCGTAGAAAAAAAAGTATGAATTTAGTTTTTGTAGATAATTTTATAATCTACAATTTTTGTCTAAGGTATTTTTATGATAAAACTTACCGTTTTGCTGAAAATCGCAAAAAACTCATTTTTTTGATCTTTGACCTTGAATAACATTTTTTCCTTACAGGGGAAAGATGGGGAACTTTCAAATTTTGTTTTAAATGATATTTTAAGCAATCTTACCGATTTTCAGCTTGGTGGGAATTTATGTAACTTTACTCTTATTTTTTGGTCTAATTTGACCGGACTAGTTGCTGCCCGTCATCGGTCTGTGGTATTTAGCTACGCCTTCAATTGCGATGGTTATACCCATGACCGCCACGCAGGCGGGCTGGATATCGCAGGGCGTAGCTCCTTACTCCGGTGATATTGCTGTCCGTCATCGGCCTGTGGTACTTGACTATACCACATCACATACCTTCCTTGAATCAACACACATACTTTCAGACGTCAACCGATAGCTATGCCTTCAATTGTGATGGTTATGCCGCCACCAGTTGGTTTCCAGAGCTTCGTTTGTTATTCGGCAGCATGCACCACGGGCAGGTGAGAGTAGGTTGGAGATGATGGTAGGTCGCTCCCTTACATCCCATACTAACCTATTAAGTAAATTGAAAAATAAACGCCCACTCTTCTCTCTTGATCCCTCCCCCGTCAGTCGGGAATGCCAGTTTTTGCACCAATCCCCTGATTTCCCCGGAGCAGCCGAGAGCCGGGGGACAAATCGATTCGGTGCACATTTATTTGTGTTCCGTCTGAAATGTGACGGATTGTCTAATAAAGGTATTCTGCTCTTGTTTTCTACTTTATTTGGGGAAACGGGACGCTTGTCTGCAATATTTTGGACTAGATAAGATGTAAGATGGCTGGCGAATACTTTTTTTATAGTAGCTTAACATAATAGCTTCCCTGCGTCTGATGGAAAGCGATAAAGAAGCTTAAGTCGCTGTGACAACGTGCAAGTAACTGGAACAGCTAGGAACCGCTTTGCCAGTGTATCGCTACAAAAAGTCGCTGTAGGTGAGCGCCCTTAGGTCTCAAAAGATCTTAGGCCTACTGTAGCGCCGGGAGGCAGATACGACGCATATGCCTGTGAACGTTTAAAATCTTCCATAGTGATCCATACAACACTGACGACCGTGCATCATCATTCTGCTCTTGTTTTCTACTTTATTTGGGGAAACGGGACGCTTGTCTGCAATATTTTGGACTAGATAAGATGTAAGATGGCTGGCGAATACTTTTTTTTATAGTAGCTTAACATAATAGCTTCCCTGCGTCTGATGGAAAGCGATAGAGAAGCCTAAGTCGCTGTGACAACGTGCAAGTAACTGGAACAGCTAGGAACCGCTTTGCCAGTGTATCGCTACAAAAGTCGCTGTAGGTGAGCGCCCTTAGGTCTCAAAAGATCTTAGGCCTACTGTAGCGCCGAGAGGCAGATACGACGCATATGCCTGTGAACGTTTAAAATCTTCCATAGTGATCCATACAACACTGACGACCGTGCATCATCATCAGCCTATCGCAGTCCACTGCTGGACATAGGCCTCTCCAGTTGTTCGCCACTTTTGAGCAAACACCTGTAGGCCTACTCTTGAAACCAATCTCGATTTCAATCCTAACAAATTAAGTAATATTTAATCATAAATGAACGTATATGACGGCAGCGAAGTTAGACAGCGCTGTAAGCGCGTTAACGGCACGTGCACTGTGACGTCACCGTGCCCCACTATGCACGCCCCACTCGGCGTACGCTCGCCTATAAAAGGCGCTGCAGCTCTCAGTCGGCACGCATTTCCAATGAATGCGTCTGGGTGAACGGACCAGTAGGACTGGAACCGAACCTACCTAATTAAGATATTGTCTTAATTAGTGTCCATGTACAGGCTTATGTACTAGCTTATGGGCTGGCTTATATACTGGGTTATTATGTACAGGCTTATGTACTGGGCTATTATATACTGGCTTATATACTAGCTTATTATATACTGGCTTATGTAGTAGCTTATTATGTGCGGGCTTACATACTAGCGTACTATTACTATATACTGGGTTACTATTACTATATACTGGCTTATTCTATGCTAGGCTTATATACTAGCTTACTACTACTATATACAGGCCTATATACTAGCTTACTATTGCTATATACAGGCATATCAATTATAAAGTAGCTTATTCAATTGGTGATTCTTCTAATCTATATACTTTATACCATTTCTTATATAAACTGTGCTATATAGGCACAGTAATCTATATAGTGGCATCTTGACAACTGATTAAGTTATTTCTTATATAATATAAATCGGTTATATAAAAGTATCTACCGCCTTACTTCTGATGTCTAAATGAACCTTAAATTCCGACATATATTTAAATTTTCCTGTATTTGGTAGTTTACATTTTGTTACATTATGACCACCCCAAGTCATAGTTCATTCATTCTCTGTATATTATCTGTACTAGATCCTGCAGAAGATTTCGATCCCAATCCCATTTGGTTCAAGAGTACCTACCCTGGAGGATTTACCCATAATCGTCACGCTGGGCAGTCGGGTCGGTCGTGCATACACACGGCGAATTAACCGTTGATTTTGACGGCTAAAAAACGTAGATATGTCTATAAAAGGCCTTAGGCTTTGTTATAGCAAATAACAAAGGATATTGTATAGACGCTATTCCTTAACCCTAGATAGCTAACGTTCCGGTCTACCCTGTTTAAGCTAACCATCCGTCGAAATGACGGTTATTTTTTAATGTTGTTTTTACGTGTGAATATAAACATAAACATATTATTTGTGTGATATTAAATTAAAATGCATTGTTATGAATTGAAAAATATTTATTTTTATATTAATTTTAGTTAAGTAGGTACCTTATTTGAAATGCCTGTGAGATCGTAAAAAAAGAGGATTTTTTCTACTATAAACTTTGAAATGAAAAATCAGCGAATATTTTTGTAATTATTTTTATTTTTGGTTTTTATGCCGCTTATAGACATTACAAACTGTTATAAAAACAACAAAAAAAATATCATTATTTGGTGCATGTAACCTAAATGTCAATTTTATGTTCACCACATATACCACCTTACAGTTTGCACAAACACTTTATGTCATGCGCTTTTTCTTGCAATTGCACTTCCCACACGTCCTCCTTATGCGGCTTTCTTCACCAGAAGAAGTCGAAAGCTCTTTTCCATATTCTGGTCTTTGAAATGGACCATTACCTGGTGAACCTGATGCCGGTTGGCCTGGACTAGTGGCCGGTTGCGTGAAATGGACGTTCCGGATTTCATTCTTGACTAGCAGTGGCATCGTGGTTTTAGTCAGCATTCCGCACTTATCATACCTCTATTTGAACATGTTGGTCCCTTCGAAGAACGCATTAGAGACAGAAGTTCGGGTTTAAAATATGCCCTTTAGTGGTAGATCAAACACCTCGTAAATTCCTTTGAGACAATTGAATGATAGGTACGGTTTCAGGAGCCACAGTATTGGAGTTTTATGGAGGAATTTGTTGCGTAGATGGAGGCAGATTTTGAGTGTACTCACATTCACTTCTTTGAAATCGGAGGGTTCGTAATTTTCGTAATTTTGAACATTGTAACTCTGTACTATATCTTCGGTCTCACTGGCAAAAACATAGTCCAAGTCATCACTAAACTCCTGGTTTATAAGGTTATATATTTCACTTTCATTTAACCCTGACATTATACAAATCTACAACAAACACAATCCTACATCAAACAAATAAAGGCACAATCAATCAAAACAAAATAACGTTAAAGCTAACCATCCGTCGAAACGACGGGCAAAACTTGAATATCTCAATAACAATAAAACTCACCTGAGCGACATGAACACCACAGCAGAGAACTCGACGGCAACTATGTTGGCTAGCTGAGACGAAACCCTCGGACGCACCGTTAAAAAGATACAGTGATATTTCTATTCATTGCCCGTCGAATCGACGGAGGTTAGCTATCTAGGGTTAATGGATAGTTGAAGTGATGTAACTTTTGTCATGTCAGTAAAACTATTTCCTGAGGGATGTAAGACAAAATCTTTCTGTAGACCATATCTACCTTATTTACGATTATATAAATTGAGTTTTTAGGTGTCCGAGCTACGCTTGACCCACTTGTGAGATTAACCCCTTGGATTTTAGCATGTGGCAACACTCAGTCCCTACCAAATGACCCCTCCCGCACGTCGCACCCCACCCCGCAGCGCTAGCGCCGCCATGACGCGCCGGGCGATACGACTCGGTCGGTTCGCTCCTCAGTACGTCTTGGATTTTCGATGTGAACACTCGTCTTAGTGGTAATAAATTCAAGTAAAATTTTTGTATTTTTTTTTAGATTTAATTTTATTTAGTGATTGCCCGCTCTTCGGACGGCAAACTCACTTAAATTAATGTGAGTGATAAGGAAAGCCCTTATACACCTTACATTACGCATCACAGCCGTAGGCTGCGGCAACAGAACAGAAGCAGCCGTCTGTCGGCTATGCCAACAGACGACATGTTGTCGAAGCATTTAATGCTACATATATATTAGTTCCACAGCCGTCTGACGGCCGTGCGAACAGACAACACATGTCGACTAAGCATTTAATGCTTAATATGGGTTTCACAGCCGTCTGACGGCCGTACGAACAGACGACACATGTTGTCGAGGCAGATAATGCTTGATATCGCTTTCGCAGCCGTCTGACGGCCACGCGAACAAACGACATGTCGACTAAGCATTTAATGCTTGATATCACTTTCGCAGCCGTCTGACGGCCATGCGAACAGACGACATGTCAACTAAGCATTTAATGCTTCATATCGCTTTCGCAGCCGTCTGACGGCTATGCCAACAGACGACATGTCGACTAAGCATTTTATTCTTGATATCGCTTTCTCAGCCGACTGGTCATAGACATAACACCAGCTGCGTGCACTCACCAGCTTCTGACCATTGAGATGGCGCAAGCAACCATGACCTTTGTCGTATGGATCCCTCCAGCCGATGAGGAAGAATTTCAAATAACATTGTGGCTATCTAGGATTACCCATATCCAAAATTCCAAATGACCGGAGAGATTGTGTAATTAACACACCATCCTATAACGACCCTTTTGGGGAGTCGATTTGTCCAGATGCTGAGTGTAGGCTACGTTTCACAGTGAGACTAGCCAAAGTTTATGGCCTGGAAAGCTCTTCAAGTGAAAGACGATATCGAGATAAAGCGGATAATGCTAAATTGGCCGCTATGACAAGCTCTGGTATATGCCCCATTATGGCATATAGCTAAAACACACCCAATGCTGGCTAATAATAGATTTTCAGATACGCTATTAACTATACTAAAACTTGGACTCTTATCGCGCCTAGCGCCTAAAAAACTTTTTGAAGGTCCAACATGGTAATGCGATTGAATCAATGTCTTCCCCAAGTACAGGGCCAAGCACTTCTACGGGACCTAAAAGAAGCCATAGTCCAGACCTATTGACTACTAGGAAAAACCTAGACCGAGCGATTTCATGGCACATCAAAATTTTTATCTCTTAGCACAATTTACGAATGAAAATGTGAGCCTCATTCTTGACAATAACAACCGAGCTGGTTGGCCTGTAGCTACCTTCTCAAAGGACTACCACAGTCTGAGGCACTGGAACGAGCAGAAAATACTGTCGATGATAGTTGGATCCCTCCGTCTATTATATCAAACAAGGAGACGCCATAAACTGAGGAACCTCTTTAAAGATTTCATTCCAACTATCAAAGAAAGCGAAGGCAAAATTACTAAAGCACACACTTAATGAAGCAAAGCTCAGATTGCTAGAGATCCAACTATGAAAACTGGCAAAATATTTGATGCGCCGGGGTCCAGAATATGTTACAGGCTACTACTGTCTTCACTTCAGTAAAGGTTAATGGATTTGGCAACTGCAACTGCAGAGGCAGTTGGTCTCTATTGTGGAAAAAAAAATGGATTTATGCCTAGGGGCAATTACACGTGGACTTTTAGTCTTTACCAGATTTTTACCAAAAAATGTCCCCAATGAAGTCAAAAGTCACATAAGAAAATTTTCCGTTACTAGACAAGTGGGCAAGCGAATCACTCCTTCAATATGTTGTAGGAAATGGTCAGAGGTTATACAAAATAGAAGAGGCAAATATAAACCTCAATAAAATAAAAGGCAATACTTCCTATCAGACACTCATTTGTTTGCTGAACCTCAGCTGTCTGAATCCATGCAGGAGCAAGGAGCTCTTCCTTGCTCCTGCTTGAAGCAAGGAGGAGCGTCAAGGCTTTTTCCTGGTATTTCAAAAACGATGATTTCTTCCACTTGATTGTTTGTGTAATCACTACATACTCGTAGCATAAAATAATAATAAAACAGCGTCGCTTTTATTATGTGCCTGTCCCTATGTACGAGTATGCTTAGATCTTTTAAACTGCGCAATGGATTTGATGCGGTTTTTTTTTTATTTTAATAGATAGAGTGATTCTAGAAGAAGGTTTATATCTATAATACATGCATGTATAATTTAGTAGAGGAACACTGATAATTTTAGAGGTTTCTAATGTGTTCCGTTAAATACCCGAAACGAAGCGAGGGCGGATCGCTATTCACAAATAAGATCACACAAATGAGGCCCACCAGCCGCAATGTAACTCTGCCTTCAAAAGGACAGCCCATGAATAAGTTTATTGCGCCTGTGCTCAAGCCAGACTACTGGCTGGCACAGCACATCCAATATATAAACTTAGCATACACAATAAATCTATATTATGAAACTACGACTTCATCAAATTATGTCTTTTGAAATTGACAAAATGCTTAAGGTCACTTCCGTTCGCTTATGCGAAACCAGGACGGGATTCTTATCTAGCTTATTTTTACGGAAAAAATCCGATGACTCGAATCGCCCCATTTTTCATGTGAGAAATCTGAATAATTACAGACCACCTGCTTAATCATTTCAAAATACCTATGTGCTTGAAGTTAACAGACTTCATGACCAAAACAGACTTATCATATCATATAATGCAGATTCTTAGCATTTTCTTAGAAAGTTTCCGTGTACGACATGACCTGCTTACCGTTCGATTTAGTTACCACCCCAAGCACTTTCGCAAACGTTTCTAACTGGTTGGCAAGTTTTTCAGGATATAAGGAATACGGTTCATCATCTCGACGATTTTCTAATAATGTACGCCGATTATGGGGTATTACTTCAACAAACTCAGTTTTCCCCCGTTGTGGGCATGATGAGCATGCCCACAACATTAAAAGACTTGTGACGTCACATTTCTACGATCTATTGAGATCGATAGGATGATGACAATAAACGTTAAGCTTTCATAGATTTTTTGGGTAGGTGTACCCACAAACTCTTTTTGAGCATTGGATCCGCATCTGCCACCTCATGGAATTGGGCTGGACCATCAATACAAATACTGCACTGGTGCGGACAAAAATAATAGAATGAAATACACAATAAGGCTTCGAGTACCTTTCCCAACGTTCCCCGGAATGTATTGAAGACAAATTGGTGGAGGTGGCACAAGGTCAAAACACCTTTGGGACATCTTAATTTTGCATGATTTGTCGTACCTTTAGACTTTGCAGAAAGATTCAACTAGCAGCAAACCTTCTTCCAGGAGCAGACTAAAACAAAAAGTTCCATCTTCCAGAACTGGTAGTACTGAAATTTCATTATTGGATCTACAATGCAGACAATTCCTCTCATATCCACTACAAGAGACCTTAGTTAATATTCATAATAACCGATGCCCCAGGGCATGCACGCCGATGGGCTGGGGAGTGGTAAGTAATTCATACTTACATCTCTCTCATCTCGTTTCGCCTCTGGACAAGAGAGCAAAACCGATGGCACAGCAATCGCAATGAATTGTGGACGTTAAAGAAAGTACTCAAACAAGTATCTCCCTATTACAAAGGTCAAACAATGCTAACTCAGACAGACAACAAAGTCGTGGCAGCATTTGCCATCAAAGAGGGAGGAACGAAGTCTCTAACATTGTTACAGTTGACTACATAAATATTTCAAGAGGCTCACCAACATCGAGTAGGTACACCTTGTGGTTCGCTATTTACCAGGAACATACAACCAGTTACCTGACAATCTGTCAAGATTTCGTTAAGTGTCAGAATCGACACTCTCAAAAACAATGTGGTCAATGATCTTCAAGAAGTGAGGCACAATATCAATAGATCTCTTTGTAAGTGCCCGATCAGCTGCAGTCAAGCAATATGACACCAAAGATGCACACGAGCAATCAGGTGCGTTTGTAAATGCTTGCAGTAAGCCATGGCATTACGACCTAGGATGGTTCCCCTGTTGATACCCCGTGTCTTCAGCTATGCTTATTTTGCAAAATTTTTATAGTACTTATTTACATAAGGATCGCAAGTTGGCTCTTAGTACAATTGCCGTACATAAAGTAGTGGCATGGCAGTGACTTTTGCAAATTACCTTAAATTCTGAGAAACGAACAGTACATCCATTGGTTGAACAATAAAATTAATGAAAGCCATAGTGTTAACAAAGTCTACTACTGTCAGGAAACCATCAACTTGGGATTTAGGGAGCTTAATCGAATATCTACAGCATTACAATATTGATACCAGTAGCTTATTTCAAATTGCACGAAATGTTGCAACCCTCTTGCTATTGTGTACAGGCAGAAAAATTACAGAATCTTACTCTGCTGGATAAAGGGACAATCGATGGAGGATGCAAACCATTATTTATTATTTTGGCCCCGATTTGGATCAAAGGCTGATTTATCAACGTATCGATAAACTGGGTAGCGGTTTTCAAATGACGGACCGGAACAAATAGGCCCTGTCGTAAAGACAAGAATACTCATCTACATTTCAAGAAATCGTAGATCAGCAGCGCAAAGCTTATTGTTTCTAACGACCAGGGAAAGAGTAAAAGCAGTTTCACACACAGTTTTTACTGGATGAGTTCGAACATTGCTTCAAGAAGCTAATATTCAAAACTCTCCTGAAAAATTTAGGGCAGTAGTTAATTTCGATATTTGGCCCAAAGAGAATATGAATATTTGATGAGGTGTCAAAGAGAGGTAATTGGAGGAGTAGAGATACATTCCTCAAGCACTACTGTAAGGAAGTGCATAACTAATCAAGAAAACTTAGTCGTAATGATTATGATGTTCTTTTTTTTTCCACTCCGATGTGAGTTATTACAAGCCATTCGACTTAAGTTTCTATTAAGTTTAATGAGATTATCTGTGAGACTTTCTCATATGAATTTCTTTATAATAATAATTTTTGTACTTTTGATTAAAGTACAATTTGTTTCGTAAAATTGGTTCATTCTTTAACGAGATAACCCTCCCGTGGTATGGTTACCAGTCACAGTACGCCATGAAGCACCGGCAGAAAATAAACACTTCTCACAAGTGGGTCAAGCGTAGCTCGGACACCTAAATAACACCGTTTTCCCCCCAAAGGGAAGAAAACGGATATTTAGGTTCCAGCGTAGCTTGACCCACTATTTTTAAGCCTTGCCGGCTCTGAGGTGACGTACTGAGGAGCGAACCGACCGAGTCGTATCGCCCGGCGCGTCATGGCGGCGCTAGCGCTGCGGGGTGGGGTGCGACGTGCGGGAGGGGTCATTTGGTAGGGACTGAGTGTTGCCACATGCTAAAATCCAAGGGGTTAATCTCACAAGTGGGTCAAGCTACGCTGGAACCTAAATATCCGTTTTCTTCCCTTTGGGGGGAAAACGGTGTTAATTTGGGTCAAAGGTTTTTTTTACTTGGGCAATCCCTTTGGACCACCAGACATGAATTATTTCGCTTCACTTACAGTGACCCACTATTGTCCCATATTCGAAAGATTCTGGATTCATAATAAGCTTCTATAGAAATTTCAACAAAAACAATTTCAATATTATACCTATAAAAATTTAGATATATTAATCTTTTTGGTTATTATTCTGCCCATCACATTATAATAACCATCAATTTATTTAAAAAAAAAGGTAAACCAACAGTTCAATTATAATAAAATTGAAGTTATAAAATATAAGAAAAAATTAATTGCTTTAACATATTACTAATTTTATTAGAGGCATACACAGTTCAAATGGCCATGAAGTAACAACATACATTTTGTTTGACAGGCTCGGTGGCTCATTTGGTAGTGACCTCTGCCCTCTGAGCCAAGGGTCGTGGGTTCGATTCCCGCACAGTAGAAACATTTCTGTTCATGAACATGTCTGTTTGTATTGGTCTGGGTGTTTTCTATGTATAATATGTATTTATTTACAAAAAAAAATCTAAGTTAGGTTAGCAGTTGTCTAGTACCCATAGTACAAGCTTCGGCTTAGTTTGGGGCTAGGTGGCGCTGTGTGGCCCAGCGTGGCATGTCTTGGTTATTTATTTATTTATAACACTTCATTTCGTAGTCAGCGTCTACGAATTATCTACGAGCATGCTACGAAAATGGCGTCTACGAAAGTAATATTGATGTATTGTAAAGGTTGAATCTTTTTTTATTTAATAAGAGCTTTCAGGATGATTCCACTTGATGGTAAGCAGTTGTGAGGTCCAAAAGTTAGGTCGACAGAGGATTGTAAAAGGAAAGATACACATGAGCTGGAAGGGCATCTTAGGGTATATCGTAGTAATTTATAGTTAGTCATCATTATCATCAGGGTGCAAATGTCCACTGCTGGACTCTTCACCCGTTCGAGATGTACATTGTACAATGTCACAGACAGACCGTATTTAGACTTTCGATCTATCGGTTATACTTTGGACAGTAGCAATAAAAATATTAGAAACAATTTCAGGGGTTTTTTTTATAGTAGCTTGACATAACGGCTTCCCTACACCTGATGGAAAGCGAAAGAGAAGCCTAAGTCGCTGTGATAACTGGCAAACAACTGGTCAGTTACCTGTCAGTTGCTACTGCCATGCCGGCCCAGCCCTAAACCCCCACGAGCTCCAGAATCCCTACTCACCGGCAGGAACACACAGGTCATTTGGCTGCGGTATTCTATAGGGTGGAGGTCCTTCCCCGGACGGGCGGCTCAATTCGAGCGAAGATTCGCTATGCCTCTTTCTCTCTTTCTAAGTGGATATCCCCTCTCATTTTGAGACGTGTGAGTCTCACACACCATGCCAACTCCCCACGGAGGCGGTTTGAAGGTGAATGTCTATGCATTCCCCTCTAGAAAAGAATAGGCAACACTTATCTAGCAGTATACGTTTACAGAAGAGTATGAATATAACGAAATGAATGTGTTGGCATATTACAATAATTCAGTTCTACCTTCTTCATCATCATCATCATCAGCCTATTGCAGTCCACTGCTGGGCATAGGCCTCTCCAGTTGTTCGCCACTTAGGGTCAACATCTGGAGTATATACCCATAATCGCCACGCTGGGCCGGCGGGTTGGCGATCGCAGGGCGTAGCTTCTCGCTCCGGTGACGCTGTTGCCCGTCATAGGTCTGTGGTTTGCTACGCCTTCAATCGTGATGGTTATACCGCCACCAATCGGTTGCCAGCGCCTCGTTTGTTATTCGGCAGGATGCACCACGGGCAGGTGAGGTTGGCTTGTAGCGAAAAGATGATGGGTCGCTCCCTTACATCCCTACCTTATTCACAAATCGTTTATTCTTTTAACCTGTCATTGATTTGTCAATAACTTGTATTACATCATTTCAAATTGTCTCATCTAAAACTTTTTATTTTGCTTATCCTGCGCCCTATACCAATAGAATGAGATTGCTTACATAGTAAGTAGTGAGAAACACTTTGAACTTTACAGACGTTTGTTATCGACTTATAAGGCACAGTTATGTTATTTTAACACGTTTCACGGCACGAAGCGGGCCAGTATCCAAAAATAGTGTTTCTCATTTTACTGTTCCATAGTACATTTTGGGGTGTACATAAATAAGCGTGATTATTTACGGCTGTGCCACGTTCGGGGAATAGGGTTGTTACAGTGGGGATTTGGCATCTCATTTTTGCAGGTTTTCCGCGTATAGGAAGTCTATTTTAGCGTTGATGTGAGCGGCACTGGATTGTGATAGTACTGAATTTCAGCCACAGAGGTCAATTTCAGAGAGACCAGGCAACTTGCATCTCAAGTTTTTTTTTTGTAGCAGCTCGACATAATGGCTTCCCTACGCTTGATGGAAAGCGAAAGAGAAGCCCAAGTCGCTGTGACAACGGGCCAGTAACTGGTCAGTTACCTATTAGTTGCCACCGCTATGCCGGCCCAAAATAAGTCCACTTGCGTTGCGGTTGCCAGCGCCTCGTTTGTTACTCGGTAGGATGCACCACGGGCAGGTGAGGTTGGCTTGGAGCGAAAAGACGATAGGCCGCTCCCTACGTTACAAGCCATTATGTCGTACTATTATAAAAAAAGAATAAAATAGAAAAAGCAAAGAGCTTTATCGCTAGCCCTAAACAAGGTCGTCGGAACAGCTTATCAATTAGGCATCGCAGTTTACTGCCGCCGGTATCGCGGTTCGATTCCGGGTCTCGTTACACTTACAGCCGTTACCGTTGAGGAAATGTTCAGTTTCCTTTTTGATTATGTTGGTGACATAGATTTGGGGCAACTTGTACTAAAAAAGGTGGGTGAGGTATTTTGGACTTTGTGGGAAAGGAAATAGGGTTGGGAATTGCGTGTGGTGATTTTTTGGAGGAACTTATAGAATGGTTTGGTATACAACTTGTAGTAGATTTGATAAAAATAATTGAGTTTCAGTTCTAAGTCTATACCTACATAAATAAGTGGGTAAACCCAACCTAAATGGGACGAGATGCCGCCTAACCCGTTAGAAAAGAGTAAATTACTACTAGGGTTCTTACTATTTCTGCTTAGCCCAATGGTTGACTGGTAGAGAATGGTAGAATGCCTACGCGGCATTAAGTCCGCCTTTTGTACAAATTTTATGTGCAATAAAGATTAAATAAATAAATAAAATAAATAAATTGGTCCCTGGTCCCAGTTTTCGACAGGGACGAAATGCCCCCTAACCCAATGTTTTTTTTTCAATTTTTTATGAAGTTTACAGAATGCATATTCTTTTCATGTTTGAACAGTACAGTTCAAATTTTAGGAGAAAACTGTGGCTGTGACATGCGAACGGACAGACAAACAAGACCACCTACAAGGTTTCCGTTTCTCGCTATTTGTTTACCGAACCATAAAAATACTATAGATTTTTGGCTCGAATTGAGCCGCCCGTCCGGGGAAGGACCTCCAACCTATAGAATACCGCAGCCAAATGACCTCTGGGTTTTGTTTCTGCCGGTGAGTAGGGTTTCCGGAGCTCATGGGGGGGTTAAAGTTGGGCCGGCATGGCGGTGGCAACTGACAGGTAACTGACCAGTTACTTGCCAGTTGTCACAGCGGCTTGGGCTTCTCTTTCGCTTTCCATCAGGCGTAGGGAAGCCATTATGTCATGTTATGGAAAACAGCTTCTATTATAGAAGGTTGATAAATCAACAAGGTCAACATTTAATAAAGAACCACGACCAAAGTCCTTTGCAGGTATTTCGACTCATTACCTTAGTAATTAAGACGCCTAAGACCCCTTATTGGCTAATTGCCAATGACATCTTAAAGGTGCGACGATTTCTATTGTTAGCACTAATTACCTATTGTATTTCGTAATATAATTACTAGGAGCACGGTAGTGAACTTGGCAAGTAGCGGCTGAACAATCTTTACATTTATGTTTTCAAATTGTAGCATATATTTTTTTATTGTAGCTCGGCATAATGGCTTCCCTTCACTTGATGTTTGTATTGGTCTGGGTGTTTTCTATGTAAAATATGTATTTATTTACAAAAAAAAGTATCTAAGTAAGTTTATCAGTTGTCTAGTACTCATAGTACAAGCTTCGGCTTAGTTTGGGGCTAGATGGCGATGAGTGGCCCAGCGTGGCATGTCTTTGGTTATTTATTTATTTTACAGCACACTGTACGTAATATTAGCGATATCGGTGAAAACGTGAATAAATTAGTGTACAACCAACACTCGTCGGGTTTGGTCATTTAGCTTTATTCGGAGTCACCACCCTTCAGCGTCCCTCAGCGTCCCTCAGCATCCCTCAGCGTCCCTTAGCGTTATCATTAGCATCCCGCATGTACATTACCCGTACATAGCGACTTGTATTATTTTCGCGGATAACCAGACTTGTCCATTTTTTTCCTAACAAAAATACTTTTGTTCGGAGCCCACTCCAATCTGAGCCCTAATAGGCAGAATAATTAACAATAATCTATTATATACGCTAACACAATGACACAGGATTCCTTATTAATTACCATCGTGTGCCCTTGGGGCGAATATTTGGAAAAGGGTTGATTTGTGTATTGGGATTGGGAACAAAAGACTTTGTTATTGGCATTTTCGTCATTGTCTTTGCTTTCAAGCTAGATTCGGCCATGTTAACGTATACTTAAGGTGTAAATTATCGGAAAAGGATATGTTAATTATACAAATTATACGTGGAACCCTTTCAGATATATTGATACAGATTTCTTAGAATCTTTGATACATGGACCTCAAATTGGGTTCAAAATATTTTAAGCCCTTGCTTAGTACCGGCACGAGGGAAAATGTAACTTAATACAGACTAAAGGATTGGTCATTAATTATTCTTTTCAAAAATACGCCATCATTGTCATTCGTCGACTGGCTCGATGGCTCATTTGGTAGTGACTTTGGTCTTCTGAGCCAAAGGTCGTGGGTTCGATTTCCACACATTACAAACATTTGTTTTCATGAACATTTTTTTTTATAGTAGCACGGCATAATGGCCACTCTACGCCTGATGGAAAGCCAGAGAGAAGCCCAAGTCGCTGCGACAACGGGCAAGTAACCTAGCCAGTTACCTGTCAGTTGCCACCGCCATGTCTCAATATCTGTTTGTATTGGTTTATATACAAAAAAGTATACATATTATGTAAGTTTATCAGTTTTCTAGTAAGTAACCATAGTACAAACTTCGGCTGAGTTTGGGGCTATTAAATATTCGATTTTAAATAGAACTTTAATGTCGATAACGTGAGAAAATTATCGACATAACCCTATCTAGTGCATGCACAGCACAGATAAAAGCATTAATTTGTTTAACCCACTTTCGTCAGCTTAAAACTCTTGAACTTATTAATTTTAGTAGTCATTGGTATCTCAGCGAATTTCATCCCTTAACTATCTTTGTTTTTGGTTAGAATGTCGCAAGTTGTAGGCGTAAGCGTGGCTACCAATCGTTTTGATTTTACAGACCCGCCCTCCGAGTTTTATTTATTCTTTTTCTTTTTTTTTATATAGTGGCTTAACATAATGGCTTCCCTACGCCTGATGGAAAGCGAAAGAGAAGCCCAAGTCGCTGTGACAACAGGCAAGTAACTGGTCAGTTACCTGTCAGTTGCCACCGCCTTGCCGGCCTAACCCCAGCCCCCCACGAGCTCCGGAAACCCTATTCACCGGCAGAAACACGACTCGAGGTCATTTGACTGCGGTATTCTATAGGGTGGAGGTCCTTCCCCGGACGGGTAGCTCAATTCGAGCGAAGATTCGCTATGCTCTACCTCTCTTAAAACACTACTCTAACTACTCTCTTTACGGGTTAACATCATCATTATCATCATCATCAGCCTATTGCAGTTTACTGCTGCACATAGGCCTCTCTAGTTGTTCGCCACTTAGAGCAAACATCTGGAGGATATACCCATAAATACGACGCTGGGCTGGTTTGGCGATTGTAGGCCTGGCTTCTCGCTCCGGTGACGCTGCTGCCCGTCATCGGTTTGTGGTATTTAGCTACACCTTCAGTTGTGATGGTTTTACCGCCACCACTAGGTCGACAGCGCCTCGTTTGTTATTCGGCAGGATGCACCACGGGCAGGTGAGGTTGGCTTGGAGCGAAAAGACGATAGGCCGCTCCCTTACATCCCGCTGCAACTGCTGTAAGCGACTGATGCTAATGATATCATGTAACTAATATGATTGTTTATTATCATAATAAAAAAACACATTTGACCAAACGGGATGTAAGGGAGCGGCCTATCATCTTTTCGCTCCAAGCCAACCTCACCTGCCCGTGGTGCATCCTGCCGAATAGCAAACGAGGCGCTGGCAACCGACTGGTGGCGGTATAACCATCACAATTGAAGGCGTAGCTAAATACTAAAGACCGGTGACGGGCAGCAGCGTCACCGGAGCAAGAAGCTACGCCCTGCGATCGTCAACCCGCCTGCCCAGCGTGGCGATTATGGGTATATCCTCCTGATGTTTGCTCTAAGTGGCAAACAACTGGAGAGGCCTATGTCCAGCAGTGGACTGTAATAGGCTGATGATGATGATGATGACCTACAAACGCAAGCTCATCGTTTGCACCAAACACCTTTGTCACATCTGCCGTGTCGGTATAGCGACCTAAATTCACACGAGCTACGTGCCACAAGCATCTCACATCTACAACCCAAGCCCCACTCTATCCCTCTAATCTCAAAGTCCATTTTGCATCTCTCACCCCTCCCATAGCTTTTAAGTGGCTTATATCGCGATGTTGTACTTAAGTTCAAGCGTTTAAGGTCCAAATTCGCTTGTTGATTTCAGTTAAGTAGATTTTTTATCTCATACAGCTCACTTAGCGTTGTATTAGCATATGAGTACCTGTTTAATAATTTAGGGTTAATAATTGTTCTGTCTGTTTTTGGGTGTAAAACACTTTGTCTAATGTACGGCGAGAATGTTAGCGTCTTTTAAGGGTTACATAAGAGGAAATGCAAGTGTTTCCTCATCAGAGGTTTCAATGTGTGTGTGAATACGCTTTTTGAGGAGGGTTTGAAGGTTTATAAGAGTTCAGTGGCTAAGTATAAGTGGAATTCGGAACAGTCCGGTGATGATGACAAGGCCGCCCTGGCCATCATCGTAGTCATTTAGTCAGTCCGGTGATGATGACAAGGCCGCCCTGGCCATCATCGTAGTCATTTAGAAAAAAAAAAAAAAAAAAAAAACGGAATTCGGAAGTATCCTGTTTTTTCAGTTACTTAAATTTAAGCAAGGGATGTAAGCAGCGGCGTAGCGTAGTGGGGGCGGGGGGGGGGGGGGGCGGCCGGCCCCGGGCGGCACATTTTAGGGGGCGGCAAAATTTCACAATTTATAATCTATCCATACCTACTAATTTAAATAATAAAAATATTTGAACCATTTCATATTTTTGTCGGAACTACAAATTCGGACCGATTGAAAAGAGCATGGAATTTTTCATTACTTATTCTGTAACGGATTCGGGGAATCCCTTTTCTTTGAATGATATTTTGTAGCGACTGCTGCCAACACCGTCCACGACTTACGGGGATTCCCCGTATTTTATTTTATGCTTTGTTTATGACTAACAAAACAACAGCGAGAATTACTGACGATTCAAAATAAAAGGGCGGCAAAATTGTCTTCCGCCCCGGGCGGCAAAATTGTCTTGCCCCCCCGGGCGGCAAAATTGTCTTCCGCCCCGAGCGGCCGACACCCACGCTACGCCGCTGGATGTAAGGGAGCGACCCATCATCTTTTCGCTCCAAGCCAACCTCACCTGCCCGTGGTGCATCCTGCCGAATAACAAACGAGGCGCTGGCAATCAACTGGTGGCGGTATAACCATCACAATTGAAGGCGTAGCTAAATACCACAGACCGATGACCGGAGCTCCGGAGACCCTACTCACCAGCAGAAACACGACCCGGAGGTCATTCGGCTGCGGTATTCTATAGGGTGGAGGTCCTTCCCCGGACGGGCAGCTCAATTCAAGCGAAGATTCGCTATGCCCTATCTAACTTGTGATTAGAGAGATATTCACCGTCCGGGAACTTGTATCAAATACTATAACTATAAAAGGAATTACCAATAACTCCCAAAACACGACCTTAGTCACTTAAATTAAACCCTCAAACGCCATCAATTAGTTAGAGAAACCGATATTTCAAGCTGAAAGACCAATTTTTCAGCACTCAGTAGATACTTTATTAAACCTTCTTTAAAGGGTTTCTCTTCAATTAAATACGAAAACTTTCATTGAAAATGGAATAAACATCTTTTTCGGGTACATCCTACTAATATTATAGATAGGAATGTTTGTTTGGATGGATATATGGATGTTTGTTCCGTACTCTTCCATGCAAAGACTAATGAACGGATTTCAATGAAGTTCTTTAGGTTAAAGATCAGATTAGACAAAGGCTAAGATATGATGACATAGGGAATGTAATCTTGGTCTGTCAACATTTAGAAAGTCTTTGGGCCCACCCATAACCTAATCATCATCATAATATTATATGATGATGATGATCATGATTATCGGTTCACACATCGATGTACATGCGAGGCAAACCCGTGGGCTACGGCCAGTAAAAAATGTATTAAACACCAAAAAAGTTGTTTTCACAAAAAATATAAACCTACGTTTGGTCTTTAATAAAGCAAAATTAGTGGCTACTCGATTAAATATGGCGTAAAAAATTAATATTCAATTTGTTCATTCGTTATTCCTTTTAAGTTTTTTTTGGTAATAAATTTAATTATATCTAGACTCGCTTAATTAGTAGGTATTGCGGGTGAATTGTGGCCGTTTTTATTATAACTTGAAAGGTTACACGAAAAAAAAGTGGCAACACCTACACTTATTATAAAGACTTCGATACCCGTTTTACCTCCTTAGGGGATGTATTTTTAAAATCCTTTCTTATTATTTTTTTTTATAGTGGCTCGACATAATGGGTTCCCTACGCCTGATGGAAAGCGAAAGAGAAGCCCAAGTCGCTGTGACAACGGGCAAGTAACTGGTCAGTTACCTGTCAGTTGCCACCGCCATGCACCTGGCCGGTAGCGTGCTTGTAGATCTTCTATTTCGGTAATGTGACAGCTGTCACTTGACAGCTGCGTTGGCTATTGGCCGCGAGCACGTCGGCGGCTGTGATTGGCTCAAGGCGTGTAATAGGGGCGCTTGCTTCGCCTTAATTGGACGCGATGAAGTTGGTGGCAGACAATTGGTTGTTAACGCTCGATAGTGGCGCGAACAACTTATACTACTCGTATAATACATAACATTATTTTAATAGGCGCAAGAACAGACCGATATAATACACAAATATAATAATCTTTCTTTCTTTCTATAACCACGTGACCCTTCCCAAGAATCCTGCACCATTTTGACGAGCTAATATAAAAAGGTGCCACCATGATTTAGGGTAAACTCACCAAAAATGTAATATCATATCACGTATTGAACTTCCGAACTGCTGCCGTCATTATCTGGAGCGCGTTCGAGCGAATAACACGGTTCACGGCGCAAAGTCATTTATCCGTATTGATTGACTGTGCCGACATTCGCACTGAAACAACATTATTTGTCATACCTATATAATATGTCGTGGCCACATCATAGAATTGCGCATTTTATGAAATGTTTCACGTCCATTGGCCATATCATGATATGCCCAGGCTGGCCTGGGGCAAATGATAAGAAATCGTTTGACGATAGGGCCAGCTAGACGCACTGCTATTTTATGAAACGATCAATCTCAATCGATCATATAGTGGAATTGTTTCATTGACTCCCGGCAGAAGCGCTGTAAGCGCCAGTGTTGCCATATTAGCATATTTAGTGCTAAATTTGGTTGGCATAGGAATAGCATATTTTTAGCATGTGAAAAATATGGATGAATTTGGCCATTAGTTGACCACTTCATGAAATGATCAATTCATCGAATTGGCCACGACATATATCTAACTACCTACGTTGAAGTGGCAGTGGGCCGGTCATGTCTGCCGCAGAGCCGACAATAGGTGAAGCAGACGAATCTTGGAGTGGAAACTGCGTTTAGGCAAACGTAGTGTACGACGCCCCGCAGCCCTGGCAAAAGTTTCTGGCAACCAACTGGTGTAACCATCACGATTGAAGGTAGCTAAATACCCCACACTCCTGACACATCGCGGATTCCTCCCTCCCGATCCGGTACAGATACTTCCCGAAGCAACCGTGTCCGGACAACATCTGCACCAGACGGAAAGTTAGGAATCCGTGACGCCGATCAAGCCAATCACCGAAGATCGGCACCACAGCGTCTAAAAATCTTCTGCCATACATGGCAGAGGCGAGGCCATCAGTCCATAGAAGAACTAAGTCCTCTTAGGCTTCTCTCCTTATTGCGCCAATCTCGGCAGGCGGTCTCCAACGCCCTCTCCGTTGCCACGCCATGCCGGCCTAACCCTAACCCCCCACGAGCTCCGGAAACCCTACTCACCGGCAGAAATACGACCCAAATGTCATTTGGCTGCGGTATTCTATAGGGTGGAGGTTCTTCCCCGGACGGGCGGCTCAATTCGAGCGAAAATTCACTATGCTCTACTTCTCTTAAAACTTTTGGACTACATGGTAGTCATTGTACAAGAGAAAATCTTAATTAAAGCTGTGTTAATTTGCAGTTTACGGCGCTTTTATAACAATAGAAAGCGTATGAAAGCTTCTTTAAGCACATTTAATACGGCCAGTGGAATTAAACTAGCTTTTAACCCGGATTCTGTTTAATCTTCATCTAAAGTGGAACAGCCTGCTTGGAATTTCACTGAGCACAATGCCCTCTCCACGACTCATTGTGCTGAATAGACGCTAGTTATGAATAATTTTTCTTACTGCGTTTTCTACATTTATTTCTTTAAGCTGCCTAGAGAAAGGTAAAGAAATTTTAAGGTAAAAGTGGTCATCATTATCATCATTGGCCTATTACAGTCCACTGTTGGATTTAGGCCTCTTTTGTTAGCCACTTTGGGAAAAAACCTGGAGCCATGCCCTGCGATCGCCAACCCGCCTGCCAAGCGTGGCGATTATGGGTAAAGCCTCCAGGTGTTTTCCCAAAGTGGCTAACAAAAGAGGCCTAAATCCAACAGTGGACTGTAATAGGCTTTACCCATAATCGCCACGCTTGGCAGGCGGGTTGGCGATCGCAGGGCGTAGCTCCTCGCGGTGACGCTGCTGCCAGTTATCGTCTTTGGTATTTAGCTACGCCTTCAATCATGATGGTTATATCGCCACCAGTCGGCTGTCAGAGCCGTTGGTAATTCAGCAGGATGCACCATGGGCAGGTGAAAGTGGCTTGGTGCGAAAAAGATGATAGGTCGCCCCTTTAAATTTCAGTTTATAAAGTTTGTCTTGAAAGTTAATTTAGTAAATACATATTATCTTTCCATTGTTCAATAATAAAATCTTACAACAACACTATTAAATTAATTACATAAGACATTAATTACAATAAGCTATTAAACACTCATCTCTATACTTACTACGCTATTAAGTTTAAAATTGTTATAGAACGCCATCTTGTGGAATTTTATCAAAATACACAAATGCTCTAAAGTAAAACCTTCTTGGAAAACTCGCTTAGTTTGAATTTATTACCACCTATTTAGTATACAGAATCCTCAATAGATGGCTCTCTGAAAGCTCCATCTATCGGAATTTTCTCGAAACGGATCTTTTCACAACCCGAAGAAATTTTCAGTGAAATTTTCCGTGTTCCGTTTAGTTCATGAGTATATCACTAGATGGCTAAAATATATTAAGTAAAAATAAAATGAAGATATTTTGATTGTCTTGAAGTTTCAAACACATTTATTTCCTTAAGATATTATTCTGTTGGAGCTCGAAAGATATAAATAATAATTATTATAAAAATAATTTCTTTCAACATTGACGGATACACCTCGTGATTAAACATACTCCGAGCTTGTACTAAAAAGATAGCTTAAACTCTATTTGAGTGAATCAATGTTAAAACAACTTACGTTTCACATCAAATCAAAATACATGTATTGCTTTTGTATTTTTATACCTATGGACCATGGATGGACGTGAAATACTTACTTTTGCTAGAATTAGGTAAATTAGGGTAAAAGGGCTCACTTTTTAGTGTCGACTGGTACAAACTCACTCGTCAAAATTAAGAAATGGTCATTAACATAAAATACTGTCTTGATTCAAACGGAACGTGCATTTTCTCAAGAGTAACCAATAAATAAGACTGTAGCATCCCTTTATTAAACATTTTTCCCTCTTTGACAAAGTACTCTCTAAATTAAGTTCATTTCTGATATTTTTAACGAACGATGGTCCGATGCCTAAACAGGACTTTTTAGAAGCATTTTCATTCTGGAATACTGTCTCATAATGCAGGGTACATTTACGTACATTTATTTATAGGAAGGGGTATGTAATTATCTATAATGGGGTGTAAGGGAGCGACCTATCACCTTTTCGCTCCAAGCCATCCTCACCTGCCCGTCCTGCCGAACAACAAACGAGGCTCTGGCAAACCGACTGGTGGCGGTAAAACCATCACGATTGAAGGCGTAGCTAAATACCACAGCCCGTTGACGGGCAGCAGCGTCACCGGAGCAAGAAGCTACGCCCTGCGATCGCCAACCCGCCTGCCCAGCGTGGCGATTATGGGTATATCCTCCAGAAGTTTGCCCTAGGTGGCGAACAACTGGAGAGGCCTATGTCCAGCAGTGGACTGCAATAGGCTGATGATGATGATGTAATTATCTTGGGGTAGTGAAATTGTCTTCTATTAAGTAATTTTAATGGGTCTATCAAATCGCGGATTCCTAAACCATGTCTTAAAATGATACCTACTAATACCTAGAGATTACGTGTTCAAATTCTCAGCCCAAAAATTGTTGGCACACCTCGTCCGAGATTATTTGGGATACCAAAAGCAAACATCTTAGGCCAGCAGATCAAATTTAATCAAACAACCTTTCCCCCCATAAATCCTTAGTAATTTCATTCTGTTATCAGTGTTCCAAATCATTAACTTTCAGTGAGATGGAAAAAGAAAGATTAAAGCCTTACTATGCCTGCCAAGCAAATTAGTTGACGTCTGTTCATCATATTAAGACAGAAAGATAGATAGATAGATAGATATACTTTATTGCACACGACACAATTGACTTAAAACTAATTATAATTTGACATTAATTGTTTGTGCACTCTTATCGCGATCTAAATAAATAACTCAAGACAAGCGATCCTGGGCTACTCATCGCCATCTAGCCCCAAACTAAGCCAAAGCTTCTACCATGGATACTAGATAACTGATAAACTTATTTAGATACTTTTTTTTGGCAATAGATACAATATTATAAATTATAGTAAACACATAGACCCAGACCAATACAAACATGCAAGTTTATGCACACAAATGTTTGAACTGTGTGGGAATCGAACCCACGACCGACGTGTCTCAGAAAGAAAGGGTGAGGTCAGCTAACGTAATAGAAAGTGATGATAAAGATTTACAGTCAACAAATACTTCCATTTTGTTTGACTCCCTAGTCGCTGAGTTAATGGTTAACTAGCCAAATTAATCAGTTTTTAGTGTTCCGTAGCCAAATGGCAAAAACGGGACCCTTATAGATCCGTCATGTCTGTCTGTCCGTCCGTATGTCACAGCCAGTTTATTCTGTAACTATAAGAGCAACATTTTTGAATTTTGGTGCGTAGATGTACTATGTAAATGTATTATGTAAACCGCATTAAGATTTAAAAATAAAATTACTTTTATCCTTTTGCACTTAAATGCATACCATCTTAACTTGCACTTCATAATAACTTGTATAGATCCGACTACTAGGTTGTAAACAGTTAAGACCTATACCAAGATTCAATAATGGTTATCGAGTTAACAGTCTAGAATATAGGTCGCTGAACTATCGTTGTTTCGATCGGACACACTCCAGCTTCGAATAACATAGTTAGGGATTGTGCCTAGAGCCGTATTCTGAAGATTCGACTATTGATATCTTGTTGTGCACTACATAATATAAAGCAAAACTATGTAGTTGCCAAGCTTATAAGGAATGGCCAAGTGAATGACACCCAACTACGCATAATCTCAGGTACCGCTGCACACTGAGGAAGCAAGCCTTTATAGGTGTGATCAATTAAACTAAGGGGGTTAGAATATAAATTAGAATATAAAGATACATTAAAGCACCATCATCATCACCATCGTCATCATCACCGTCATCATCACCACAAATATTTGAAGTATTATCATTGGGATTGTTTCCAGCGCACTGAAGTGACCAAGTGTAGAAAGACTTATTTAGGCTACAGATCGTCAACCTTTTTCATCTGGAATGCCTTTACGCATACACCAGGGCCCTGGGTACGGGACACCTGGATTATGCGGGGATCACTTTTATTTCGCGGAGGATACCCACTAAACCCGATGGTGGTCCGCTACGACCACTCTGTCTGAGGGGCTCGGCATGCTCGGCGCCACCCATCATGGACGGCACACCTCGGGAGGATAGCGTGGTGTCCTCCCTGCATTTTGGGACGCATGACGCCACTGACCACTATGCCCGAAAGCAACCCTCGTCGTCTTCCTCGGGGCCGCTAACCGAAGGGCAACCGTCTTTTAGTCGCCTACTACGACAGGCAGGGCTACCCCGAGGTACTACCGATAGTATTCTACGCTAACGCAGAGTGCACAGATCGTCAACTGGTCTATCTTGCTGAGTACGGGTCGCCATTAACAGATGCCATCTTTTATACTCTAATCTCATAGACACCAAACGCCGCCAAAATTCGCCACAGCATTGTCAGATCACAGAATACTCCCGTAAAAGCCACGACATTACCTCGCTAACTCCCAAAACGAGTTTACCGGACGAACGCGCCCGAGTGGCGTCTATCAGGAACACGGCTGTGTTCCAGCCGTCCGGTTGTCCGGACAATGTTCCAGCCCGGGAATATTCGGAAAATGTTCCGGGGCGGGAGAATTTGGAACGATTTTGACATTATGGCTGCATTTTGTGGCGTATGGATCGTGCCGGTGAGGGGAGTTAGGTTAGCGTTAGAAAAGTAAGGCTGTAATTTAGTCTTGTATCTTTGGGATTGCCAACCCTGCGATCGCCAACCCGCCTGCCCAGGGTGGCGATTAAGGGTATATCCTCCAAACGTTTGCCCTAAGTGGCGAACAACTGGAGAGGCCTATGTCCAGCAGTGGACTGCGAAAGGCTGATGATGATGATCTTTGGGATTAATTACTTAAATACTTACTACTCGACTATAATCCGATCCCCGCACAGTACAAACATTTGTGTGCATGAACATGTCTGTTTGTATTGGTCTGGGTGTTTTCTATGTATAATATGTATTTATTTACAAAAAAAAAAGTACATAAGTAAGTTTATCAGTTGTCTAGTACCCATAGTACAAGCTTAGGCTTAGTTTGGGGCTAGGTGGCGCTGTGTGGCCCAGCGTGGCATGTCTTGGGTTTTTTATTTATAAACTAGTTTATTTAGACTTACGAAAACGGGAAGATGTGAAAAATTATTGTCTGTTTGTTTGATCGCGCATCACGCGAAACTACTACATCAAATTTAATGCGGTTTTCACCAATGTATTGCTAGAGGTCTAAGTTAAAACTTAGGCCCCATTTTATGGCAGTCCGTTATTTTTTGAACCCGATATCCACGCGTGGGACGCTGGCACAGCTAGTGCTTAAATAAATAGTTTTGAAGGCAAATAAAACTTGTAAGTAAGTTTTGATCATTCAACACCCACGTTTAAAATGTTGGTAGGCGGCAATCTTCTTAAAATAAATGACTTTCTAAGTGCCAATAGGCTTAGCCCAACAATAAATGGATTCAGATGAAAGCTTTTCATAAGATCTGATCACGCCTTACAAACAAGGCATGCTGCGTAGGCGTTATGTAGCGGAACAAGTGTTGAATGAGGCAAACGAACAAATGGCCGCAGCCTAAAGTTGACAAGTCAGAATGCTGAAAACCCAACTATCCCTGGTAGTCACAATGCATATAATACATGAATCACCAAGACATGCCACGCTGCGCTATGGCTCATCAGCGCCATCTAGTTACATTATTGACTGGCTCGGTTTGACTGGCTCGGTGGCTCAATTGGTAGTACCTTCTGAGCCAAGAGTCGTGGGTTCGATTCCCACCCGGGGCAAACATTCGTGTGATGAATACTTGTGTTTGTTCCGTTTCTAGATGTTTATAATTTGTATTTAAGTATTTATTTGTGGTACCTTCGTTGTTCTGATACCCATAACACATTACTTTGGGATTAGAGCAATGTATGTGATGTTGTCTGATATTTATATCCCTAACTCAATTAATAGGGTTCTAAGGCTCTAGAGACATCACCATCACCAATATGCAATGTTTCCTTTTGTTCCTAGACATTTCTCAAAAAGTCCGACCCACCCTTCCTACCACATCACAGTCGTATGCACACAAATCCCAGGTGTAACTAACCGCGCCGCCGCCCGCTGAATACAGATCGGACAAAGGCCCGATCTTTTGTCCGACGCAGTAATACGTGCAGTTTGCGTGTTTCGCTCCTCGTTATGCTGTTCAACCAGCTGATATAGAATAGAAATAGAATAGAAAATCGTTTATTTGCCAAAAAATTTACATTACATTAAACTTATAACTAGCGAACTCTGCACTAAGCTTAGCTTGTATCGCAGAGTCCAGTCCCTAGTTGCCAAAAATGTTGGTAAATCGTAACACAGCTCGAGCGAACAATATTAATTTGACAAATCAAGAAATTAAACTAAGATTAAATTAGATACTAGTACTAAAAATATCATTGGAACAATCAAAAAGGGTGAGAGGAGTGTGTGTTTGTGTGTATGTGTGTGTTGTGTAGTTGAGTGTACATGAGGTTGTGTGTTTGTCTGTAAGTGTGTGGGAGTAAAGCAGCACTTGAAGCGGCATGAAGCATAAGTTAATTATTTACAAGCAGCTTCTCTGTATCCTCGTAGCTTAAGCTCAATAGCCAAGTCTCCAGAACCTTCCCAAGCCCTATAGTATTATACTAGCTGGAACCTGCTATTTTGTTCTTATGGACTTTATGATAATTATCACTCAGTCAGTTGATGTAAAACAGCAAGAAATCTGCAGCCAAATGACCTTCCGGGTCATGTTCCTGCCGGTGAGTAGGGTTTCCGGAGCTCGTGTGGGGTTGGAGTTGGCAACTGACAGGTAACTGGCCAGTTACTTGCCCATTGTCACAGCCACATGGGCTTCTCTTTCGCTTTCCATCAGGAGCAGGGAAGCCATTTTGTCGAGCTTCTATAAAAAAAATCGGAGTCACCATCTTATCGCAGTCCACTGCTGAACATAGGCCTCGCCAGTTATTCGCCACTTTGGGCAAACACCACAGGCTATACCCATAATCGCCACGCTGCTGGGCAGGCGGGTTGGCGATCGCAGGACGTAGCTTCTCGCTCCGGTGACGCTGCCGCCCGTCATCGGCCTGTGGTTATAGCTACGCCTTCATTTGTGATGATTATACCTCCACCCGTCGGTTGCCAGAGCCGCGAGTGTTATTCAGCAGGTTTCACCACGGGTGGGAGTGGCTTGGAGCGAAAAGATGATAGGTCGCTCCCTTTCATACCTATTTATTTTATGGTATACCATTATAATATTATATTTCTTCTAGCAACTGGACTTCTATTCGCATACCCACATACGCACACAAGCCCTGTCTAACTAAAGCTACGTCGTGAATATACAAACACGAGGCCTTCTGATCTTTTGTGCGAAGCAATAACACAGTTTGTGTGTTTCACGGCTCGTTACACCGTTTGCGGATAACCAAACTTGAGCGCAGGGTTCCGTCAGTATTTTTTTTTATAGTAGCTCGACATAATGGCTTCCCTGCGCCTGCTGGAAAGTAAAAGAGAAACTCAAGTCTCTGTGACAAAGGGCAAGTAACTAGTCAGTTACCTGTCACTTGCCACCGCCAGCAACGGCGGAGCAACTCCGGGGGGAGGTGACATGGTGTGTGGGACTCACACCTCCCGAAATGGGAGGGTATACCCACTAAACCCCACTGTGTCGCCAGTGGGCAGCAAGCAATACGGCCGCATGGCCCAACCCTAACCCCCCACGAGCTCCGAAAACCCTACTCACCGGCAGAAACACAGCCCGGAGGTCATTTGGTTGTGGTATTCTATAGGGTCTCTCCCCGGACGGGCGGCTCAATTCGAGTGAAGATTCGCTATGCAGTACATACGAAACCTTTAGACCGACACCAATGACAATAAGGGAAAGGGGTGTAGATGAAGGACCCACCATCTTTTCGCTCACCTGCCCGTGGTGCATCCTGCTGAATAACAAACGAGATGACAAACTGGTGGCAGTGTATAGCCGTTACAATTGAAGGCGTAGCTAAATACTACAGGCCGATGACGGAGACCAGCGTTACCGGAGCGAGAAGCTACGCTTTGTGATTGACAACCCAACTCCCCAGTGTGGCAATTATGGGTAAAGCCTTCAGATGTTTGCCCAAAGTGGCGAACAACTGAAGAGGCCTATATCCAGCAGTGGACTTCGAAAGTCTGATGCTGATGATGACAATATTAACGGAACCCTCTTTTGCAAATCCACGCTATCTTAGCCGTTTTCTCTTAACTCAATATATCTATTGAGTTAGTGAGACCAGAGTTCATTCGTCACGTACGAATGTTGGGCAGTTGCAATCCGATTGTCGGGATTTGTCCGGAAAAATGATGCGGAACTCGTTAGTGTCATAGTTCTTTGTCGATTTAACTTTATTAGATAAAATAAATGGGGTTTTAGACAATAGGGACCATGGACATAAAGAAAACTTACTATTTTAATACAAACAGGCAAGTTACACATACATATTGTACTAAGGCAGCGTTTATTACAATTGCATTTGAGAGACAATTTTGGTTAAAAGGTAAAAACTAATAAACGGGTCACGAAAGATAAAAGTTTGGGAATCTTTGTCCTAAATAGTTAATTATAATCTACAAATTATAGATAGATGTAATTGTTTCGTATGCAATGATATAGATACGAAGAAAAGAAATGGTCTCTTTTTTATAGTAGCTTGACATAATGGCTCCCCTACGCCTGATGGAAAGCGAAAGAGAAGCCCGCGTCGCTGTGAGAACGGGCAAGTAGCTCGTCAGTAGCACCGCCATGCCGGCCCAGCCTTTACTCCCCACCAGCTCCAGAAATCCTACTCACCGGCAGAAACACGACCCGGAGGTCATTTGGCTGCGGCATTCTATAGGGCGGAACTCTATCCCCGGACGGGCAGCTCAATTCGAGCGAAGATTCGCTATGCTCTACGTTGGCGACTGGCTGTGATGCAGCCTTTTTTATAAACTCTGTGTTTTTTTTTTTTTTTTTATTTCTTTTTCTACAAATTGTCAATGATCAGTTGTCACCTGTCTGGCTGCTTGTATGCTCTTATTTTATCAATATATTTGTTTTTTATTCTGTTTTTACGTGTTTCCCTCATTCTCCATTAGTTAGTACAGTCCACATCCTCATCCGTTAGTTATCACCATACTTCTCTTCAATCACAACAATAATGTTTTATCACTGGTGAAACTAAACCTGTTCCCTATTCAGACAAGGTCACTTTCAAATAGATGCCTCTGAAATATTAACAAAGAATAGCTTTAAGATTCTTTTGCTAAATGATAAATCATACACAACAAACGAACAAAACCTTGCAAGAACAAATACTGTTACAATACAAAGCTCTACTCGTAATTTCATAAGTTTGCTAATGCGATTTTGATGTGTAGGGAGAACTCGAAAGAAACGGAACGAACCATACGCGTTTGTGTAATACGTAACGTCATTAAGATATATTTCAAGAGGTATTTCAAGGCAAAACAATTCATCGCCTGTCACAGTCCACTGCTGGAAATAGGCCTCTCCAGTTGTTTGCCACCTAGGGCAAACTTCTGGAGGATATACCCATAATCGCCACGCTGGGCAGGCGGGTTGGCGACCGCAAGGCGTAGCTTCTTGCTCCGGTGATGCTTCTACCCGTCATCGGCCTGTAGTATTCAGCTACGCCTTCTATCGTGATGGTTTTACCGCCACCAGTCGGTTTGCCAGAGCCTCGTTCGTTGTTCGGCAAGATGCACCACGGACAGGTGAGGATGGCTTGGAGCGAAAAGGTGATCCGCTCCCCCTTCCCGCTCTGCGCTCCCTTACATCACAGTCCACTGCTGAACATAGGCCTCTCCCAATGTTCGCCACTATGATCGATCCTAGGCTTCTAGCATCCAGTACTTGCTAGACGTCCTGCGCAGATCGTCCACCTGGCCGGGAAGAAATGAAGGGGTGATTAATTTGTGTTCTTTTTTGTCAACGCAGGGTGTAAAGACAGAAATAATTAAAATTATACATTTTAATAATAATAATAATTAATTTTCGAAGTGTTCCCTCAAAATATGGACAGGATCATCGCTAAAAGTATACCCATTTCATTTTCCACCGAACTCATTAGTTGGCAATAATTAAGTTCGGCTGTCTTCGGAGCGGCTTGTTCCCGTAAGTAGATAAAGTGCTTTACGCTTCCCGTATTTACTAATTAAGCCCAGACTTAACGGGGAGGAAACTTCGTAAGCTTTAAAATGTTTCACTTTCGAGGTTATACAAACCACGTGGTTGTGTGAGCCACGGTGAGCTTGACTGGATAGTATTGTTTCATACTTCATCACCATCATTAGCCAATTTAATTGCAGTCCACTGCTGGACTTAGTTCTCTCCAGATCTTCGCTATTTAGGGCAAATATCTGGAGGATATCCTCAACAAAATTGCTGCCCAGCGTGGCAATTATGGGTATATACCCATAATTGCCACGCTGGGCAGCCGGGTTGGCGATCGCAGGGCGTAGCTTCTCGCTCCAGTGACGCTGCTGCCCGTTATCCGTCTGTGGTATTTAGCTACGCCTTCAATTGTGATGTGTGATGCTTATACCGCTCCTAGTCGGTTGCCAGCACCTCGTTTGTTATTCGGTAGGATGCACCACGGGCAGGTGAGGTTGGCTTGGAGCGACAAGATGATGATAGGTCACTTCCTTACATCCTTAAAACTCAAGCCGCTGCTATTTTTACTTTTTATCAGGCGAAGGACCATGCTAGTTCACTTAAAAATGTAACTTAAAAATGTTATTTAATTTAATTAGGTATGTATTTAAAACTAGGACTTAAAATCCAAAACGCTCTTAACCTTTTTAACTTCAAAAGCCCGTCCGATTCAAAGCACCCGTTACTGAATAAAACTCCCGTTTCTACCCGGTGCATGAGACTCTAAATTAACTTAATTGGAACTTGAAGGAAAAGGAAATAAAAATAGGGAACTGTTCCCAAGTTCTGAGGCTAGGAGTGCCGTTTTGATGCCGTATAGCTCTTGGAGAGTTAAGTTTGTAGTTCAGTGAGTCGAAGTAGAAAAGATCGGAGAGCGTGTGCTATATGATTTGTATGAACCTGCTTTTTTTGTATAGTATTTGTTTAACTTATCATCAGACTCTCTAATCAACATTTAAAGATAGACAAGGAATTGCGAATATTCGCTTGAATTTAGCCGCCCATCCAAGGAAGGATCTCCAGCATGCTGAATACCGCAGCCAAATGACCTCCTCGTGTTTCTGCCGGTGAGTAGCGTTTCCGGAACTCGTAGGGGGTTAGGATTGGGCCGGCATGGCGGTGGCAACTGACAAGTAACTGACCGGTTACTAGCCTGTTGTCACAAGCCGAGTGTCGAGCTACTATAAAAAATAATCATCCGTAGTGCATCCTGCCGAATAACAGACGGGGCTCTGACAACCGACTGGTGGCGCTATAACCATCACAATTGAAGGCGTAGCTAAATACCACAGGCCGATGACGGACAGCAGCGTCACCGGAGCGAAAAGTTACGCCCTGCGATGGCTAACCCGCCTAAAGCGTCCAGATGTTCGACCAAAGTGACGAACAACTGAAGAATGCTATATCCAGCCATAAATTGTACAAAAACTGTATACTTTCCCTACTTCTAAGTCTGATTATTTTGGTGTACAATATATACCTATCTATACACTTCTAAACTAAATTAAAGGATTTAATTTGATCCTTCAAGTCAATAAACAAAGACATCGGAATTGCGCAATGAACATTTATTTTGCCCATTTGTTGATATCAAAAGTAAACTGTACACTAAAGTAATTTGTATTTACGCCAACTCCATTGAAACCTCTTTCAAAGAGTTTTGTTCAAAGCTCTCTGAAGTTTCTTGTTACGTAGTAACTGTTGGTTTTTAAAACTAACGATTCGACTATTTAACTTAATATTATTAACCTTTTTTATTTCTTTGGCTTAAGTACAAATCAACAATAAAAACAAAAAAAAAAAGTAAATAAATAAAATGTCACCTGCCCGTGGTGCATCCTTGACGTTGGCATTCTGAGAAGTTGGCATGCTAAGAAGTTGGCTTTCTGAGAAGTTGGCATTCTGAAAAGTTGGCATGTTGAGAAGTTGGCATTCTAAGAAGTTGTTATTTTGCAAGCGATCAGCATTTGGCCAACGTACCAAAAATAATATAATGTGATTTTTATTTAAGTATCAGTTGTATATCACTTGTAGCTTTGACGGTTATTAAGTGTTTTATTTTTAAAACCTATACAATAAAGATTATGACTTAACTAAAAGGAAGTATGGCCGGTGTGGAAATCGTTAAACCGACTTCGATCCGAGGTTGGCCGGTGTGGAGCCAATGTAGTAAAATGGGGGCATGGTGGGGAGACGCGCGCGGGCTGTAGGTATCTGTGGTACTCCACTGCAGACTATGGGTCACCTGCTCACTTGCCGGAAGTGCCCCACCACGTGCACGATGAGAGACCTTCTCAAGGCGACGGATCGCGGCGTCCAAGTCGCTAAGTTTTGGATGGGTTCTATATGATTTTGATCGCCATTGACACGAAAAGAAGAAGAATAAAGATTATTTTGACTTTGACTTTGACTTGACTTGATTTTGACCTTGACATTAGTACAGTACCTACAAGTTTCGGTATAGTCCGGAACATGGCATGGTTTGAGATATTTTTTAGCATTATTTCCAATCAAATCGTATCGTAGATCTTAAATATCTTCCAACCGGTCCACTGAATGGCTCCGTTGCCCTGGACTAGATTTTTTTTTGTTTGCAACTAAACTATTCGAGTCCGACTTTCAACCATTTATTGCTTTTGTTTTTTTTGCAGCAATCTACTTATTTCCTGGTAAGTTTTAATGCGAAGTTGTTACATTTTAATTAGAAAACTTTGTTTACATTAAAACAATTACAAATTTAAGGTTGTGATTATGGTAACATTATCATTTATAATTTTTAAGTGAGGTAGGGCATAGAATCTTCGCTCGACTTGAGCCACGCGTCCGGGGAAGGACCTCCACTCTGTAAAATACCGCAGCCAAATGACCTCCGGGTCTAGTTTCTGCCGGTGAATAGGGTTTTCGGAGCTCGGGGGGTAAGAATTGGGCCGGGATGGCGGTGGCAACTGACAAGTTACTAGCCCGTTGTCACAGCGACTTGGGCTTCTCTTTCGCTTTCCATCAGACGTAGGGAAGCCATTATGTCGATGTGCTACTTACATAAAAAAAAAACAAGTAAGTTTTCAGGTAAGAGTTTTGTCCGTGTACTCACCAACAGACACACGACCCGGAGGTCATTTGGCTGCGTTATTCTATAGGGTGGAGGTTCTACCCTTAATACTTCTGACAAACGACCGAAGAATCAGATCGCACATAAACAATAACTTGAGTGTTTGAAGAAACATTGCGTTTGAAATGTTGGAACAATCAACAAACACATGTGATGTTTGTAGAGATTTCAAACGCGCACAATCATTATTTGTCTGTTTAAATATGCAATGAAGTGTGTAAAAGGTAGCTTTGTACTTACGCACGCGAAATGATTTTATTTTGAGTATTCTATATTTATTTATCTACTTACTACGTACGTACGTACTTTTTTATCGCCTATACATGTAGCATCTAATCTTTTAAAACAAAAGCTATTAAGACTTTCCTTGCAAAAAATGATTTTTAATAAAATTCTAGTTATCATCGCTTCATCATCATCACCTCAGCCTAGAATCAGTCCACTGCTGGACATAAACCTCTCCCAATGTTTGCCATCATCAGTTAGCCACATAAATTTTACCTAAATCCGACCAAGACAGAAAATAAATCTCTCTCTCTCTCTCTCTCTCTCTCTTTCAGCCCGTCTCGACCTTTCGGGTGTAGGCCTCCTTCAAACGTTTCCACTCGTCTCTGCTCTGGGCCACCTGCAGCCATTTATGTCCTGCCGTCCTCTTGATGTCGTCGTCCCAACGCATTTTGGGCCTTTCTCGAGGGCGTTGTCTATCCCATGGTCGCCACTCCAGTAAACGTCTGCTCCACGAGTCGGTCTTACGGGCCATGTGGCCCGCCCATTCCAACTTCAGTTTGGCCACACGCACGAAAATAAATCTATTAGCTATTATACCTACTTAATGTGTGGTCCTGTCTAGCAATGGCCTGCCTGAGGCTCATGATGATGATGAAAGTACCTAGGCGTATACGTGATCGCTACCAGTCCCAACACACCTATCGAACCTGGGACCTCTTGATCCTTAGCCGGCACTTACCACTAGACTAACGAAGCTGTCACAAGGTCAGAGTAAGTAGGTACCTTACTAAGACAACACTCCACTCAGATCACTGGAGAGTTCTCTTCAAGCTAAAACTGTTTGCTCTGATAAAGCTAAGCGGTGCTCAGGCGTACTTGTAAGTTGCTCATTCTTTTCTCTCGGGGTTGAGTGTGAAGAGTACCTATTCTTGAAGCGCTCGAAACTTCTAAATAAAATGGGGAGGTATAAATGTATCATGTGATGCATTCCAATAGTAATTGGTAAATGTGTATTCCGATGTGTACGTAAATGAAGACTATTTGTACCATATATAGCAAATAAATTTATTCTTGATTCTTGAAAACGTTAGTAAATCATTACCTTTTTAAATAAAAACTATTGCTCAACATGCTAGGCTAAGCCGCACAGCGCCATCTAGTCCCAAACTAAGCCGAAACTTGTTTTATTGGTAATACATCATCATCAGCCTATTGCAGTCCATTGCAGAACATAGGCCTCTCCAGTTGTCAGTACACTTAAGGCAAATATCTGGTATACGGAGGCGTAGCTGCCACAGACTGATGACGGCAGCAGCGTCACTCGAAGGAGAAGTTACGCCCTGCGATCGCCAATACGTCTGCCAAGCGTGGTGACTAAGGGAAATCCCCCTAAATGACAGTTGTTATCAAGGAGGCCTGAGTCCATCTGTGAACGTTTGTAGGTTGATGGTACTGAAAATATATCCATTAAAAAGCAAACAAAACGGTATCCTCTTAAAAAGTACAACTGTGACACCCTTCGTTTTCATTTTCAAGTCTGTCAAACATTAGATTACATCGCCGTCCTCAAATTACATAGCTGTCATTTGATAAAAATGTCACTTCTGCTGCGAAATACATCTCGTTGTTATAAACAACGAGGCGACTGGGTCTCGTTTATGAGATCGCAATGTAAATAAAACAAAATAAGTATAATGGCTCTACCTACAAAAAGTATAAAGATAGAACAGCGATCACGCCTTTTTTTTTCAAAAAGTCGCTTTTCACGCGTTTGAACTTATAACTAAGAAGAAATATTATCACTCTAGTTCAATAAATTAGGTGTTTTTTATATGTATGTACCCTAGAACTTAACTGGTCGCATACTGTCCGTCTCAAAAAAAACTTCTTGGTTATGGAATGAACACCCCGCCGAGTTTCTCCCCCAAGGCTAAAGTATGGGGTCTTCGAAAGGTTGTGAAAAGATTTTTGAAGGGTCGTCAACATGCGTGATGCCCCT
Organism: Conogethes punctiferalis; assembly: GCA_031163375.1. Lineage (NCBI taxonomy): Eukaryota > Metazoa > Arthropoda > Insecta > Lepidoptera > Crambidae > Conogethes > Conogethes punctiferalis. The sequence goes on along the minus strand of CM062098.1, from coordinate 2,049,865 downwards.
TGTATCGCAGTCGTGCATACACTGCTCAACAGGCGGGCCCTAGGTTATTTTGCCAACTGTATAAAAATGTCGTTTGTAATAAGAATATTTATAATAATATTTTGTTTACTTATTTTATTTATAATAATAATAATTTGTTTATTGTCTTCTCAGTTACATACAGTACAAACGCATAATAAAGCGTATGCACGATAACTTTATTTCTATTCTATTCTATTCTATTTATAGATAAAGAGTATAGGTATTACATGTTCTTGAAACGAATAAGAATATTTTTTTGCACTGCGAGCAATTATATTTTTGCACTATGAAATGTAAAATGTATGCATTTCGCAAGCAAGGTAGTTCTATCTTAGATACAATTCATGCGTGAAAACCCTGTAGTCTTTTCCCTCCGAAACGCTTAAGAAGATCTCTGTGTCAATTTTCCTCAATCCAAAATGTATCCAATTTATACAGTCTAAAAGTACATATTTCATTGTTGAGCCATTCTTTAAAGGGTTACAAGAGCATATTTTGTCGAGGCTTCCCACAAAAGCCTTAATAATCCTAAAGTTCACACGACGATCGCTTAATTTTGCCTAAATTTAAATTTGATTTTCGAGATACTTTATTTATTTGAATTTACTTATACAAAAAAAAACGGAAAAGAACCTCAAAGGCTGGCGAATCCTATCATCATCAGCCTAACACAGTCCACTGCTGGATATAAGCCTCTACAATTGTTCCACTTCGAACTAACCTTGGGGTTTTTGCTTCTTCAATCCTATCAACACAATAGTCAAAAAAATTGCAATTGATCGATTGAAGACGAAGATTGACATACTATAATTCATTTCGTAATTTTATGATATTTTTATTTTATTTGATGAAACAATCAGCCGACTTCCGTAACGTAGGGTTCAAAGAAAAGCCTACCATCCCGATCCCGAAATCGAGCAAAAGCTTGGCCAAGGTAAGCTTCTCTAAATTATTTTCCATAATAAGAAATATTTGGACATGGCTCCAGCAGTGGACTACGATACTATAATAATGAATGAATGAATGCCTACGCGGCATTAAGTTCGCCTTTTGTACTTTATTTTTTATATTGAGCAATAAAGATTAAATAAATAAAATAATGATGAAGATGATCGTTCAAAATCAATCAAATCCACATATAATATATAAATTGTATATCTACTGAGATTCATAATAACCTTCTCGAACGATTTAAAAGAAGCAAGAATTCCTGCTAAGATTTTATTCCATTCGTAAGTAGTAGATAATTTAATACAGCCATTTCTTAACCGAGCTTCAAACTGTTATCTTAGTAAACTCACTTCATACTGCATTTGAAGTGTCAAATCGTTTAGGCGGCAAACAGTTAAAATTTCAAGTAGTTTAAATTTTAAAATGATTGTACGTTATTGTACGTGTAGTCCATTGAAAAGTTAGAAATATAAATAAGAAATAAGAAAATCAAATAAATAGTTTAAGAGATATACCGTAAAAACCAATTAAACCCCTATTTTCAAGATGGCGGCCGTAGGAAAAGGGTTGCGACCCTACAAACTTGTTTTTAGCTTTAAACTAACCCCCCTACACATCGAAAAAATAAAATTGCGTCCTCTACAAAACGCAAGGTAGGGCCTAAAACATGTAACATTTTAATGGATTAATAGGACTATTACATTTCATCAGTGGTTGTCAGGAAAGTTGTGCACAAATAAAACCTACTGCGGTCACCAACCTTTGTTTTAATCTGATACTACATTCATCATCATCATCAGCCTATTGCAGTCCACTGCTGGACATAGGCCTCTCCATTTGTTCACCACTTAGAGCAAATATCTGGAGGATATACCCATAATCGCACCGCTGGGCAGGCGGGTTCGCGATCGCAGGGCGTAGCTTCTCGCTCCGGTGACGCAGCTGCCCGTCATCGGCCTGTAGTATTTTGCTACGCCTTCATTTGTGATGGTTATACCTCCACCAGTCGGTTGCCAGCGCCTCGTTTGTTATTCAGCAGGATGCACCACGGGCAGGTGAAGATGATAGGCCGCTTCCTTACATCCCGTTTGGTCAAATGTGTTTTTTTATTATGATAATAAACAATCATATTAGTCATAGGCCGCTCCCTTACATCGAATACTACATTACGTTTCTATAATATTTCATTTAAATCCTTCCAGTAGTTTTGCATAAAAGAATAACAAATGCGCATCCAACTAAATACTGCATCAGTAGGTAATATAAGTAGAAAGAAACATGTTTTTTATCATGTTTTGTTGCAGAAAACTTTTTTATTTTGTCCGTCGCGTCATAAAGCTAGTTACACAAACACTCCCATTTTCCCAGCTCGTCCTTTCACAGGAACTCGCCCAAACAAGATAAAGCTCCGAGTGACGCTTGGAGGACACATAAATTGTGGCTGAATCTCGCTGTCCTTCCCTCCCAGAGGGAATGTTACACGCTTCGGACATTTTTGCTCACCGCCGAACAAGGGTTCCAGCTGACCATAGAGACTAGTTTTGTGTGTTTATTTTATCAGTCAAACTTTAAATCAACTGATTGACTTGGATTAACTGAATTTTACCTACGCAAGTAGATTAGCGGTAGAACGGTTGAGTTTGCTACATTTTTTTAATAGTAGCTCGACATAATGGCTTCCCTACGCCGATGGAAAACGAAAGTGAAGTCGCTGTGACAATGGGCAAGTAACTGGTCAGTTACCTGTCAGTTGCCATCGCCATGCCGGCCCAACTCTAAACCCCCACGAGCTCCGTAATCCTTTTCACCGCCAAAAATACGGCCCGGAGGTCATTTGGCTGCGGTATTCTATTCGTTATGCCCTTCCTCTCTTAAAATCAAACCAAAAATCTCTTTGTTCACATAGACTAGAGAAAAGCAATCATCGTCATAATCAGCCCGTGTTAGTCCACTGCTGGACGTAGGCCCTAATGGCCCACCTTGATCGATTAAAAGCACTCATTAATCATCAATACTGAATACAGTAAATTGAAAGGAAACTATCACCGGATTCGGAATGCAGCTTCCACCGAGAAGTAATACGGATTAATATCCCCATTTCCTTCTCTGTATCGTAATACTAGACGCTCTATCGTAATACTAGATTGGTTTACCATGCTTACATAGTCGACATTCCACTTGTGACACACAAAGAGATTCGTAAATTCCACCCGCTGCGAACGGCTGAAATGTGGAATTCGTCGACTGACGTTTTACCCAAACAAAATAACTTAGAACTCTTTAAAGTTTCAGTTAAACGGCTCTATTTTTTTTAGGAGTAGTTTTTTATAGGAGTAGGTATTATCATAGTATGGTTTCGAGATGTACAATAGGACATCCCATCCCGTGGGTGTCGTAGAAACCTGTGTGCCTAGCACGAACATTTTCGAAAAAGTATGCGTAACGTTTCCGTAAACATTTGTACGAAAACTTGGTACAGCGCCCCTATCGTGCGTAAGAGGTACTACGTTTACGTACGTTAACGTAGTGAAAATTATCGCCCGTTTACGGTTACGTTACGCATACTTTTTCGAAAGTGTTCGTGCTGGGCACACTGAACCCGCCTATCAAACGTGGCGACTAAGGAAAATCCATATAAAATTACAATTGTCATTGGGCCACCCCAATGGCACATACCTAGGCGAGGGCCTAATGATGATGATGAGAATAACCATCTGGCTCGGTGGCTCAATTGGTAGTGACCCCTGCCTTCTGAACCAAGGGACGTGGGTTCAAATTCCGCACAGTACATTTTTTTTTTAATTTATTAGGCTACACAAACAGGTATTAACCAGTATTTTACATCAACAGAAGTATAAAAAGTTTTAAGTTTAGGCTAATGCCCTAGATAGTGCATGCACTTAATTTAACACATTTAAAGAGAGAATAAGAAAATGATTATATATCTTCAATTTGACAGTTCCGGTGTCATTTCCGATCCCGCGCATGCAACAGCTGATCCGAGAACATCTTTCATCGATCTTCTGAAGCGATCGAAGCCCGTTTTAGATATGTCAATGTCGTCATGCACAGACGCTAAATCGTTATAATTACGACACATTCTGGCAATGGGATTGTGGAAGGAGATGTTGTTTTTATATGTAGGAAGACAATATCCCGGTAGATCGTCTCGGATTAAATTCGATTATTTCGAATTTAATCCATTATCGATAATAATGTATTTATTTACAAAAAAAGTATATAAGTAAGTCTATCGGTTGTCTAGTACCCATAGTACAAGCTTCGGCTTAGTTTGAGGCTAGGTGGCGATGCGTGGCCCAGCGTGACATGTCTTAGGGTAGGTACCTTTTTATTTATCATCCTTAAATGATCGTCATCGCTTTATGACCTACCTACACTTAACCTTTCAGGTCAATCAGTCTTCACTATTCTCCTCGTTCGCTTTATTATAACAGATGCTACGCAGTACGTACAAATGAAAACTTATGACACTGCAAGTAAGAATGGAGATTTATACCATCCATTCCAGATGATGTCCACTCTATGCTGTTCAATGGAAGTAAATGGTCTGGTGTATAATGTAAGGGATGTAAGGGAGCGTCCTATCATCCTTTCGCTCCAAACCAACCTTCATTTCCAGTGGTGCAACCTGCCACAGCAAACGAGGCTCTGGCAACCGATTGGTGGCGATATGTCCTTATATAGTTTTAAGTCGACTGTTTCGTGTGTGTTCGGATGTAACGGAGCGGCTTATCATCTTTTCGCTTCAAGCCAACCTCACCTGCCCGTGGTGCATCCTGCCGAATAACAAACGAGGCGCTGGCAACCGACTGGTGGCGGTATAACCAACACAAATGAAGGCGTAGCTAAATACCACAGGCCGATGACGGGCAGCAGCGTCACCGGAGCGAGAAGCTACGCCCTGCGATCGCCAACCCGCCTGCCCAGCGTGGTGATTATGGGTATATCCTCCAGAAGTTTGCTCTAATTGGGGAACAACTGGAGAGGCCTATGTCCAGCAGTGGACTGCAATAGGCTGTTGATGATGATTGATTGATGATGATGATGTTTCGTGTGTAATAAAGAATATGCATATATCTAATCTTTCTCTCTGAACATTCATCCAGAGCACCAACTATCTACTTGACAAACAATAACCAACTAATTTGCCGGACAAGCCGACAACCGCTACATTAACGAAGCATGCCATTCAGTCAGCCTATAAATCGACCAACACTCGGCTATAATTAATTAATTTCCACCGCCAACCGTTGAGGCCGGTTCCGACGGACGGCCTTTTTGCACCGTATTTTTTCATTGTAATTGCCTATTGATGTGTTCTGTGTGATGTATTTTGGTACACTACTATTTTCTATTTATAGTTTCACTTGAATATATCTTAACTAATATTATAAAGCTGAAGAGTTTGTTTGTTTGTTTGAACGCGCTAATCTCAGGAACTACTGGTCCGAATTGAAAAATTCTTTTTTGTGTTGAATAGACCATTTATCGAGGAAGGCTTTAGGCTATATAACATCACGCTGCAACTATTAGGAGCGAAGAAATAATGGAAAATGTAAAAAAACGGGGAAAAAATAACTATTCCAATACCCAAGATGAAGTCGCAAGCACAGCTAGTTAGGAATAAAGCAGACTAGCTTGAATTTTGGTTATCATCTTAGTGTCCTCCTTTAGGCTAAGTGATATTAACATCGAGCTAGATTTTCATCGTCATTATCACCTTATCGTCCACTACTGGACATCCTCTCCTGTCGTTCGCCACTTTGGGCAAGTACGTGGGGGCTTTAATCATAATCGCTACGCTGGGCAGGTGGGTTGGCGATTGCAGGGCGTAGCGCATCTTCATCACGTGAAGGTTGGTTCTGGATGAGGATCGAACCCCCAACCCTAACATCAAAAGGCAGGGCTACTACCAAATATCAAGTGGCCAGTCACTCGGGGTATTTCCTTGGAACTGCCTACGTATACGTCTTCTGTTGCTGCGATCGCCAACCCGCCAGCCCAGCGTGACGATCATGGGTCTATCTTCCTAATGTTTGCCCTAAGTGGCGAACAACTGGAGAGGCCTATGTCCAGCAGTGGACTGCAAAAGGCTGATGATAAGACAGTAGGCAATGCAGTAACTCAGCTCTTAACGCAATTACTTAGTATTGCGTCACCGAACAGTCACATACGAAGTTGCTTTGCGTAACGACATTGCTCTAGCGGCGAACACCGTTATTATATTTATTCTGTTAGTTGTGCCATAGTATAAGTTAGAGACAGTATATTGGCACCTTTGAGCAAATTTCAGGTAATACAACAATAATTTTACAAGCGACAATTTTTAAGAGAGTTAGGGCATAGCGAATCTTCGCTCGAATGGAGTAGCCCGTCCGGAGAAGGACCTCCACCCTATAGAACCCTTAGAATGTATACAATTTATGTACGACATTACAAATACAACAAATATATACAATTTATGTACGACATAAATTGTATATATTTGTAATTTTCTCAATATATGCCTTTTTTTAAAGTAGCTCGACATAATGGCTTCCCTACGCCTGATGGAAAGCGAAAGAGAAGCCCAAGTCGCTGTGACTACTGGCAAGTAACTGGTCAGTTACCTGTCAGTTGCCACTGCCATGCCGGCCCAACCCCAACCCCCCACGAGCTCCGGAAACCCTACTCACCAACAGCAACACGACCCGGAGGTCATTTGGCTGCGGTATTCTATAGGGTGGAGCTCCTTCCCCGGACGGGCAGATCAATTCGAGCGAAGATTCGCTATGCCCTACCTGTCTTAATTCCATATAGCACGTAAGACACATTCATAATAATCCATTACATAGTTAAATAGGAAGGAAAATTATACAGAGGTTCTCAAACTAGGTTATGCTTGTATCTTGAGAAACTAGTCATAAAGTTGAATACTTAAATAAGTAATAAACGTTTAAAATCATAAAATTGAAATTTTAAGCTTAGAATTAATATTTATGGTATGTACCTACGTACTTTACAAAACAAATTTAGTATTTTTTTGGAACAAATTTAAGTTACTGTTTTACCCTGTAGTATTAAACTCACGCCAATACTTACCAGTGTCTTATAAAGCTCCATTTGCTCAGTCTCAGTTGAGGAAAACGCCCAAAGGAAAATACTTCTTTAGCATTTACGCTTCTGTTCCACCTTTTGGTCTGCGATTCCTATTCAGAGATTGTCTTTGCTTGAACTTTGTTTCGTGAAAAGAAAAAAAAAAGTAATTTGTTTGGTGTTAACGCGGTTTGTCTGATGTTATTTCCCATGGATTTTTCGCAGCTTCTTTCACTGAAATAGGAAATGTTTATTATTTGACATCACATATACGAAGGAAGTCGAAGCGTGGGCAGACCTGCATATGGTCGGACGATATACAAAGGACGGCAGTGCCGACCTGGACCAGGGACGCGATACTCACCGGCATAAACACGACCCGGAGGTCATTTGGCTGCGATATTCTATAGAGTGGAGGTCCTTCCCCGGACGGACAGCTCAGTTCGAGCGAAGATTCGCTATGCCCTACCTCTCTTAAAAAAAAACTTTTCCGAGTGGAGACTTAAGGATCTTCATACGACTTATGTACCTACAAACCTAGGAACAATGACTAAGTATGGAACTCGGGCTAAAATATAAACTGAGTTATACTACATCTTCACATTGTCAATTAATTTTACAAAAGTGTGAGTGAAACAAAACGACGCTATTTGTTCTTATTATTTCTGAACATGTCACAAGAACGAATATACGTCAAATGGTCACCTTTGGTCTCCATAAAATATTGAGCGAGTCACATCACTGGCCTGAAACGAAACTAGTTGTCACTAGTTTTTGAAACGTCTTTTCTATATCTGTCCTTCTCTAATATATCAGCAGCATCCATAAGTCAGAGTGAACCAAATATATTGAGTTATGTTGCTATTTTAGTCCGGGTTCCGTGCTTAGTCATTGTTCATAGCTACAAAATTATCAAGGGTCATCAACGCATCAGTAGCTCCCCTGATGTGCAATGTCTATGGGCTGAAGTGATCACTTACCATCATTATGACCTTTAGGCCCGTTTGCCCCCTCTTCTCATAAAAAAATCCTACAAAAAACTTTTTACTTATTTCTCGGTCGTGGTTCTAGCTTCAGTATAAGATGAAAGTCTTAAACATAATACATTCTTTCCTAACCAAATATAAGTATAATCCCATTTATGTACGTAATACAGTTTATGAGTATGTGGGTGCGTTCGTAGTTTTATCAAACGTCGTAAACTTGTCGAATGGAGGACCGAGGTTTGGGCTAAGTGAAAATATGAGCTCCCTTGGGTATGAAGCCGGGGGAAAACAGAACATACATGATGTAAGAAAGGACGTCCACATTTTGGATATGTAATTTAGATATAATATTTATTATGATGAAGATGATACTAGCTGTACCCGCCCCTTCGTCCGCGTGGAATATACTTAGTTGGCAGAGGTAGCAGACTAGCAAATGTGATGCCTGATGGTAAGCAGTCGACACCGCTCATGGACACCCGCAACTCAAATCGAGTTCTGGGGTCGCTGCCGGCCTTTTAAATAGGAGTACGCTCGTTTCTTGAAGGCTCCCAAGTCGTAGCTGCTCGGTAAGACTGACGCAGAGAGTTGGTTCCTCAAAGCCGATGCGCGAGGCAAGAACTGATCATCATCAGCCTATTACAGTCCACTGCTGGACATAGGCCTCTCCAGTTATTCGCCACAGGGCAATAACTGGAGTCAGTCAGAGTCAAACATCTGGAGGATATACCCACGCTGGGCAGGCGGGTTGGGGATCGCAGGGCGTAGCTTCTCGCTCCAGTGACGCTGCTGCCCGTCATCGGTCTATGGTATTTAGTTTCGCCTTCAATTGTTATGGTTATACCGCCACCAGTCGGTTGCTAGCGCCTCGTTTGCTATTCGGCAGGATGTACCACGGGTAGGTGAGGTTGGCTTGGAGCGAAATGATGATAGGCCGCTCCCTTACATCCCGATAAAAGTTTGTAATGTTATTTCTTGTATTGTTTGAGTTAAGTACATTAAACCTGTCTAATAAATCTGTCGTTTTATTTTTATGCCACATCCATTGCTTTCTTTGTTCGCAGCTTACCTAATACTCGCGGGCAAAGTACGCAGTATACACGTAGCTCTCTAAAGGAAAGGCCGCGGGAGCAATTTACCGGCGTATCTCACACAGACCGCTACGCACGACACTCAGATGGCGACGTGAGATCGAAGGAGTGTAAAGCCTCCTTTAGTTCACATTTGACTGGCTCGGTGGCTCATTTGGTAGTGACCTCTGCCTTCTCAGCCGAGGGTCGTGGGTTCGATTCCCGCACAGTACAAACATTTGTGTTCATAAACATGTCTGTTTGTATTATTCTGGGAGCTTTCTATGTATAATGTATATTTATACAAAAAAAGTATCTAAGTAAGTTTATCAATGGTCTAGTACCGATAGTGCAAGCTTCGGTTTGGTTTGGGGCTAGATGGCAATGTGGCCCAGCGTGGCATTACTTGGGTTATTATGCGCCTTTAGTCGTTATAGTTATACCGCCACCAGTCAGCCAGAGCCTCGTTCGTTATTCAGCAAGATGCACCGTGGGTAAGTGAAAGTGACATGGAGCGAAAAGATGATAGGTTCCCATACCCCCCCCCCCCCCCACAGGCAGGGATCGTCCAAGATCCAAAACTTCACTGGAACCAAACACCAAAGCTTCGCACTGCATTATACTCGTTTCTTTCACCAGGATATCTACGAACATTTCAATCCTAATCCTAATCCCCATTTGAAAAAAAGGCTACAGTTAGGAAAAAAACATTTAAAAAAAGACTCCTTTAATATCTCCTATAGTACGGCTTGCGTTGGTAATATCAAAACTTATTTACGTTACATTACTCCTCCGAGATTACGTCTTTATACAACGGCAAACTCAAGTCGATCTTTAAACAGGCAATGGTTCCGTAGATATTCATTTGTAGGAGTATTTTATACATACTTAGGCCCACATTTGGCGGTGAAGCGACGATTTTCACGCAAGATAGTTGGCAACTGCTTAGCAACTGCGAAAAGCCCTGGGTAAGTTGCCCTCAGCTTCTATCATGAGGATACTGGTTTATCGGCTTATCAGTTACTTCATTTACTTGGTCAGACCATTTGGTTAATCGGAGAAGGCTCCGTCATCCACGGAACCCTAAATAAAAAGAACACTCAACGAAACACAGTTTTCCTCAAAACCATTACAAGAGTAATATCTTGTAAGCAGGCGCGGTGTTTCAAGTAAATTTCCTTCGCAACTTGTTCCCAAAAAATGTTTCTAATGAATTGCCATTTTTTTTCCGCCTCCAAAAGGAAGGTTTAATTGTGTACGCTCAAATTAACAAGGGCCTTTTTGTTTTTTTTTATTCAGTTATTTGTTTGGGTTTTGTAGGGAAATGAAAGATTAGGCTTATGAGGGATCAGTGGCAAGAGATTTAAAGATTTTCCTTTTTTCTAAGTGAGTTCTTGATACTTATATCTTTCGTTTACTTATATTTCAGTTCCACGCCAAACCAAGGCTCGGTGGCTCATTTGGTAGTGACCTCTGCCCTCTGAGCCAAGGGTCGTGGGTTCGATTCCCGCACTGTACAAACATTTGTGTTCATGAACATATATGTTTGTATTGGTCTGGGTGTTTTCTATGTATAATGTGTATTTATTTACAAAAAAAATGTATCTAAGTAAGTTTATCAGTTGTTTAGTACCCATAGTACAAGCTTCGGCTTAGTTTGGGGCTAGGTGGCGCTGTGTGGCCCAGCGTGGCATGTCTTGGGTTATTTATTTATTTACTTAATTTGGGATCGAGGCGATATTATGTGATGTTGTCTGATATTTAATTATTTATATTTATTAGGCAACGGAGGTTACCTATTACCTAATATAAAAAAGACAATGTACGTATCTGGGTTCGAATCGCCGCCTCCTACATGGAAAAGGAACAAGCGTTAAGCCATCAACGCTCCATACATAAAAGAAAATGTTTTTTAAAAGTAATTTGAATAGAGTAACTTATTAGTTACGTAACTTACGCTATTGCGTAAGTGGGTTATTTGTATTGTAACAGAAGTGAGATGAGAACTGCTGCCGACATCTGCTCAGCAGTTTGGCAGATATACTTAATGTAACCTATTATGTACCTTCACATATATTAAAAAAAGGGTTCTTATTAATTAATTAATAACAAACAAATCTATTAATGATGTTAAACATGACATTTACAAGTAATAAGAGTCTAATAACTAAAACTTCAAAATTAATGAGACGATATTCTTTGAATAAGCCTTATATTATTTTGAAGTCTAAATTTGAACATAATACCATTGTGCTTTTGAAATCATCTTTCGATAACAGTTTGTTAATTTAGGTAGAATTTTCCTTCAATATTATAACTAAAATTCAATGGAAAATATCTTCTATAGTTATAATAAATCTGTAGAGAGGTCAATTCTGTAAATGAAATATATTTTCAAAATAACAGGGGAATCATCCCTGTTTGTCATCATCATCATCACACCATCATCCTATTGCAGTCCACTGCTGGACATAGGCCTCTCCAGTTGTTTGACACCTAGGGCAAACTTCTGGACGATTTACTCATAATCGCCACGCTGGGCAGGCGAGTTGGCGATCGCAGGGCGTAGCTTCTTGCTCTGGTGACGCTGCTGCCCGTCATCGGCCTTTGGTATTTAGCTACGCCTTCTATCGTGATGCTTTTACCGCCACCAGTCGGTTTGCCAGAGCCTCGTTTGTCGTTCGGCAGGATGCACCACGGGCAGGTGAGGATGGCTTGGAGGGAAAAGGTGATAGGTCGCTCCCTTACATCCCTCACCGCACAACTCACCAATCGATAAATAAACTAGTTTCAATTCCCATCAAACACGGCATTTCAAACGGAATATCATAACTAACATTATTCCCAATTCAGTTCAGCAACTAATTAATAATTAATGAATCATCACATCGCTTTGAAATCCATGAAACGATGAGCTATTTTAATTCGAACCGTAATTAATATAACTCGTATGCTAATGTGGATACCGCATATAGGCGCCTAATGGATCTAATTGACAAATACAGTTGCCATTTTGTTGCCGTAAAGTAAAGGAAATTGGGGGATTGGGAATGGGATGCAAGAGAGCGGCCTATCATCTTTTTGCTCCAAGCCAACCTCACCTGCCCGTGGTGCATCCTGCCGAATAACGAACGAAGCGCTGGCAACCGACTGGTGGTGGTATAACCAACACAATTGTCGGTAGCTAAATACTACAGACCAATGACGAGCAGCAGCGTCACTGGAGCGAAAAGCTACGCCCTGCGATCACCAACCCGCCTGCCCAGCGTGGCGATTATGGGTATATCCTCCAGTAGTTTGCCCTAAGTGGCGAACGACTGGAGAGGCCTATGTCCGTCAGAGTCCACTGACGTCCACCACTGCAATGGGCTGATAATGAAAAGTTGTCTGGGAGAGATCGATTAAAACGTTAAGACCGTCTAACTTGTACGCCAATTCTTTGTACTTAGTGACTCGTAAGTCAAATGTTTTGTGTGCAATAAAGTATTGTACGAGTATATCTATGTATCTGTCTACTCTGTGCAGTGCACAAAGACACGTCTAACTTATATCACCCCTCTTTCTAAGAACCGCTTCAATACCCAACCGTCTCCCCTAATATTAGGTACTAGCTGTACCGGCGGCGTCGCACGCTTGGATATCGGATTTAAAAAATAACGGACTTCCATAAGATGGTACCTAAATTTTAAGTTAGACTTCTAGCAATACATTAGTGAAATCCGCATTTAATTCCATGCAGAAGTTGTTGCGTAATGCGCGTTCAAACATACAGATAAAAAATTCTCCCGTTTCCTACACACTTCCCGTCACTGCTCTGTTCCTATTGATTGTAGCGTAATGAAAAGTACACTATAACCTGCCCAGGAGTATAAAGAATATTCGTTCTAAGTTTAGTTAAAATCCGTCCAGTAGTTTTTTTTTCTATAACGAACATGCAGACAGACAGACATACAGACCGACAGACAGACAGAAAAAAAATTTACTGATTGCATTTTTGGCATCAGTATCGATCACTAATCACCCCCTGATAGTTATTTTGAAAAAATATTTCATGTACAGAATTGATCTCTCTACAGATTTATCTAAACTTATATATATATTATATATTATATATTATATATATATATATATTATAAAGAGGAAAGATTTGATTGTTTGTTTGTTTGTTTGTTTGTTTGTTTGATACGAATAGGCTCCGAAACTACTGGACCGATTTGAATAATTCTTTCACCGTCGGATAGCTACAGTATATGCGCTGAACATAGGCTATATTATATTTAAAAAAAACTTAGGGATCCGTGCTAAAACTCCAATAATGTAACCCAAATTTACCAAAAAGATTTTAATCTACAAAAAAAGAAAAGTTCTTACATACTGACGTCTCATGACAACGTTCCCATAGCAACCAAAACTGTTATGACATCTAAATAAATAAATTCTAATATGAAATCGTACTTTCACGTAAAAACTACTGAAAGGATTTTGATGAAACTTTACAGGAATGTTATTTATGCATCAGATTTACACACAGGCTATAGATTACAAGGGTATCATACATTTTAGAATTTACAATTTCGGCAAAATAGGTTACATACTTTTCGAAATGACCATAGATACTGTCATTAACTTGAATTTGTCAAAGAAATTGTCATTTTGACATGACAGGTACTGACATCGAAGTAAATACGGAATTATCGGAAATTCGCAACAAACAGTGATATAAATATTTGTGAACCGTCGGCTTACTTTCAGGATAACATTCTTCGGAAAATACTATAAGCAAATTGCTATAGCTACAAATACGACCAACTTGAAAACACACCACCGGTGTTTCCTGCATCAATGCTGCTATCAGCTTGGAGTCTCCTCATTTAGCAACAAATCGGAACAACATTTCAAAGTCAAAGTCAAAATAATCTTTATTTGTATAGGTTTTTATGAAAAACACTTACAAATCGTCGAAGCTACCACCGGTTCGGAAAGCAGCATTCTACCGAGAAGATACCGGCAAGAAACTCGTGTAGTTGCTCTTTTCAAAATGGTGTTTACAATATTATTATCACATTTATACTTTTAACTACGACCACGTCATACAGTCTGGGGCCTTATAAAATTAATTATAAATTAGATTAAAAATAAAAAATTAACCTTAACATACTCTATATAGGGCAATCAGGAGTAGACCAGTCTCCAAGGCAGCACCTGTTCACAAGTATGACGTGTGTACCAGCCATCGCTTCATTCAACCATATTTGAGGGAGTGTAACGACCCGCCACACAGCGCCACCACCCCAGAAACATTTTAGTGAGCATGACTAGTCCAGTTACCCCAATATAAAATATTTGGCAAAATCATAAAACTAATAAATGAATTAATTACTGAAGGACGTAGCTTACATAGAATATAAGTTACATATGACTCTATATAAACAACCAATGAAATGGTTATAATTTTATGATAAAGTGCAGGCGAGCAGCATCCGCTTATTTGGCAGTTGACCATACAGTCTTATCACTTAAATAGTCTTCAATTCTGTAATAACCTTTCTTTATTAGACATCCTTTAATATATAATTTAAACTTTTGTATGGGTAGATCAATTATACATTGAGGCAATTTATTGAACATTTTTATGCTAAGCCCTATAAATGACTTTTCACATTTATTCAACCTCAGATTAGGAATAGCTAGCTTGTGCCTGTTTCTGGTATTGAATTTATGACTATCTGAATTTTTAGGAAGCTTGTGCTTGTTCTTATAAACATGGATTAAACAGTCCATGAATAGTGCACAGGAATAGTGCACAGTCGAACAGACCTAGCATAATCCGTAAGGCACAAGGCATCCTGAATCATAGTGTCATGAAGCTCTAAGAACCCAAAAAATATGAATGCATTCTTTCAAGGTTTAGGAAAACTGCGATCTGTGCATGCATAATAAATTTTTTCTTTTCTAATCCGATGTTATAATTTCTGTACCCTATACTATGTAATAGTACCTATGTATGTATTTTAGTTTCCTGCATCAATGCTGCTATCAGCTTGGAGTCTCCTCATTTAGCAACAAATCGGAACAACATTTAGGAATAGTGCACAGTCGAACAGACCTAGCATAATCCGTAAGGCACAAGGCATCCTGAATCATAGTGTCATGAAGCTCTAAGAACCCAAAAAATATGAATGCATTCTTTCAAGGTTTAGGAAAACTGCGATCTGTGCATGCATAATAAATTTTTTCTTTTCTAATCCGATGTTATAATTTCTGTACCCTATACTATGTAATAGTACCTATGTATGTATTTTAGCCTAATAAAATAGTTTTAATTACGCATCCATGGGGTGTAAGGGAGCGGCCTGTCATCATTTCGTTCCAAGCCAACCTCACCTGCCCGTGGTGCATCCTGCCGAATAACAAACGAGGCGCTGGCAACCGACTGGTGGCGGTATAACCATCACAATTGAAGGCGTAGGTAGGTACCACAGACCGATGACGGGCAGCAGCGTCACCGGAACGTGAAGCTACGCCCTGCGATCGCCAACCCGCCTGCCCAACGTGGCGATTATGGAGATCTATGTCCAGTAGTGGACTATAATAGGCTGATGATGACGCATGTCGGAAGAAAATAGCGCTATTAAAGTAGGTATTGCTTTTTGGTCGGCGTAATTATCGCTAAATCATTTTCAAGGTAATTTCATGTAGGTACTAAAATGAAAAATGCCGTAGGTTTTGAGTTTACGGCAAGTAAATGGTCAGTTACCTGTCAGTTGCCACTGCCATGCTGGTCCAACCCAAACCCCCCACGAGCTCCGGAAACGCTACTCACCGGCAGAAACACGAACCGGAGGTCATTTGGCTGCGGTATTCTATAGGGTGGAGGTCCTTTCCCGGGGGCAGCTCAATTCGAGCGAAGATTCGCTATGCCCTACCTCTCTTAAAGTCATCAGTGTTTAAAAGACGTCGCTAGATATATTATTCATCTGAACTAACAGTTATTTGAACCTTAGCTAAGAGCAGGTGGGCCATCGCTTCAAATCCAACCAGAGGCCAACATGATGTACATCTACATGACCCAAGGGTTAACGGGTAGAGAATGCTCCTAGCATTGAATTTCGCCTTTTGTACCATTTTTTTTGTACAATATAATCAAACGTATTGCGTTTACGTTAACTGCATCACGTATTGCGTTTGTTATGTGTCAAGCCATGTTCAGATTTCTCAGCCTTCGAATCAAATATACCTTCATGTTGTTTCTAGCATACAATAATTTTAGCATTGTAAGCGTGTGTATAGGTTATATTAATTGATAGAAAATATGAGAGGTCCTTCCTAAAACACAAACAATGTATGAAATGTTTAGCTGAAATAATTGATTTTTCCGAAGCGTAGCGAGGAGCGGGCTGCTAGTTATAAGTATAGATAGAAGAAAATAGTATTCTACGAGTATGTAAGTCGGCCCTGAGGCGCGTTCACACGTTCCGCGATAATCGCCTCGGGGCCATTACGCGTAATGTTATTGTGCATACGGCTTTACCGGGTGATACTAGCTACGTGTGTGGTTTTGTCTGTTTAAAAGAGTTGGTTAAAAGGTAGATGTGAATCTTCTGGAGGCTCAATAGGCTATTATGGCTAAAAATTGTAATTAGTCCGTCTTTTAGCATATTCAAAAATGAAAGACACGTATTTTTCCTTTTTTCATTCGAATCAGCAATAGCAAAGATACAAGGCATCAAAAGTTAAAGTGGGAGTCTTTGACGTCGCAAAAATTGGCCACTATGCAATGCTACTAATTAAAAAAGCTTTAAATGATTTAAATTTTCATTTTACTCGTCTGCCATCGCTAGCAAAAGAAAAGTGGTTTCTGCTTCATACAACCAAACAGTAGAAACAATTCCTATTCTATGTAGAGAATCCACGGTCTTTGTTCTTCGTATAGTTGGCAATTAGTGCTACTATAGTCTAGTAAATTTCCTTAATGGCTTTTAGTATTACGGGGAAGGCTAAAGAGATGCGTAGGAGGTATAAAGTTTGTGATAAGAATATTTTATGTGTATTACTTGAGTATTGAAAGTGAGATTAAGAAAATGGATGGTGTATGTGTAATATGAACTTGGTGTCTGCTCACTAGATAGAACGAACGTCATCATCAGCCTATTGCAGTCCACTGCTGGACATAGGTCTCTCCAGTTGTTCGCCACCTAGAGCAAACTTTTGGAGGATATACCCATAATTGCCATGCAGGGCAGACGGGTTGGCGATCGCAGGGCGTAGCTTCTTGCTCCGGTGACGCTGCTGCCCGTCATCGGCATGTGGTACTTTGCTACGCTTTCTATCGTGATCGTTTTACCGCCATCAGTCGGTTTGCCAGAGCCTCGTTTGTTTTCGACAGGATGCACCACGAGCAGATGAGGATGGCTTGGAGCGAAAAGGTGATAGGTCGCTCCTTTACATCCCTTGGTTGAAAGTAAATTTACTTTAATTTTATGGGATTATGAGATATTATCATCATCATTAGCCTGCAAACGTGGACATGGACTCAAAATGACAATCATTTTCATTTTGTGTGATTTGTCTTAGTCACCAGGTTTGTTATGCGGGTTGGTGACCGCAATACGTTTTATTAATACCCAGATAAATACTGCTGCCTGCTGATATGGCTGGCTCGGTGGCTCTATTGGTAGTGACCTCTGCCTTCTGAGCCAAGGGTCGTGGGTTCGATCCCCACACATTACAAACATTTGTGTGCATGAACATGTCTGTTTGTATTGGTCTGGGTGTTTTCTATGTATAATATGTATTTATTTACAAAAAAAATGTATCTAAGTAAGTTTATCAGTTGTCTAGTACCCATAGTACAAGCTTCGGCTTAGTTTGGGGCTAGATGGCGCTGTGTGGCCCAGCGTGGCATGTCTTGGGTTATTTATTTATTTTTATTATTACATTCCCTTAGTATTTATATTATACAAAATAATGAAATCCTTTGATCTATGAAGTGTTATTTTTTACCGATAACGAATTTTACGTCTTTTTTCTAATTTTCAGTCCCCTTTAAGTAATTATTTTACATTTTACTTTAGAAATTCTTTGATGCATCTACTGGCATATTGTGTCTTAAAATTGTTGCGCAGAAACTCAATATTCTACATGAAAAGGCAGGAAAATTACGTGATGCAGCTTAATTGAAATTTGTAGGACATTTTAGTCAGGAAATTTTGCTCAGCAGAGAAATATTTCGTGTTCTATAAGGCTTCCTTCAGATTGACGTTTAACCGCCATCAAACCGCCGTCAAACCGCTACCCCTGTTCACACTACGAATGCGGCGGGGCGCGGCGTTCAAACTGCGGTTTAAATAAAATATGAAACAAATTTATTTGAATTTATAAATTATGGTGGAAAATATTTGTACACAATGAGGCCACACTAATTATTTAGAAATGGTTATTAAACTATGGATACATTTTTAGTTAGCATTTTTCTATACCAAAAATCAAACATTATTTTCTATGAAATACGAAATAATGGAAATCTGAACATGATTAATTCATGAATACTTATACGGTACTTATGTGGTATCCATATTCAAACTGTGTTTCTTATTACACATCTTTTATTGTGTTCTCATAAACTTATTTGTTAGCGAAAATCCCCAATTGAACCGGTATCGACCCTGTGAGATTTGTTTGTGTGCGTGTCGACGATAGCACCGACATGACTGATGTGTGCTTCTCTAATTGAAAGTACCAGGAGTGCATATCACATAGGAAGTTTAAATTATTCAATTCCTAAACAAGAAGCATTGTAATATTTGATAAGAATTTCTTTAAGTACCTATTGTGGGAACAAAAACTTCCATTAGATCTACCGTAAAAACAGTAGTAGAACAACATAATACAACATAATTTTAGTATGAAGTAAGTAAATACAATAATTCTTTATTTTCGCAACGCGCTTCAAAAATTGTTACGTTCTGTTAGTAGATACGTAATTGTTTTATTTTTAGTGTTGTTACAATTTAATCGTTACGCTAATGGATCATAATGATTAATCGATATGTAAATAGTACAAATTGTAATCAGCATTGGACACCAGAAAGTTAAACGATCACTAGGAATCGTTTATAATTTGCTGTTCGCTTTAGACAATTGTGACAACTGTATTAAATGTGAGTTTATGAAATTTATTTCTTAAATGAAGATGTTATTATAGATAAAAATACGATAATATTATAATATAATCAAAACTTAACTTTTGTAATAATATTTGAAGTTTGTAGTCATCAATAAACTTCGCATTTGCAATCAATTTAGTACTCATGGCTCTCAAATAAGTTAAATTGTACTTCTTCTTAAGGTGACCAGAAAGTAATATAAAACAGTAAACAGTCGTGTATCCTATTCCCAAAAACAGAGTAACTAAAGTCACACATAAATTATCTTTAAAGCGATTATCGATGTTTAGATTGTAAAATCATTTGGTGCTTGAATCGATTTATTCTCACTAAAGAATCAACAATTCGTACCCTTGGTAATATAACGCCACATCTGCAAAAAGTCAACTTTACAGGAGAGAGGTTTAAAGTTTGGGGCAGTGTATTTTTGAGCATAACTTTGTAGCGTTTAATGGAAACTTCATACAATTTCGCATGTATATGGAAGTGAATGAAACTAATTAAATGTGGTGTATTGCTTCTTATTTAATACATTATTTTTGAAAATAGTATGTCGGATGTGCACATGCGGCATTGTTTTACCAAGACCTAGCTAACGTATGTGCACATGTATCATTATTTTACGAAGTACCCCATGGTACATGTAACTATATGTCATTTTTCTACAGAAAAAAAGTCAACAGTATTGGGTCGTATGTCCATTAATCAGGAAATTTCTTAGTTAATTTACACATCTCTGGTCTAATAACTTTCAAGACTAACATTATAACTTAATCCTGCCTAACAAAGCACGTCTGGGTTCACAATAACCTACGTTAATCTAAAAAAAAAGACGAAGGACTTGTAAGTTTGTATGTCTGGAACTTTATGGATAGTAGGTAATTGTAAATTTAAAAAATACAATATTTGAGAATATAACATTTTCTGCATTATAATCTTCCTAATTTATATACCTGCATGTGTAAAAACCAATAAATACAATTTTTTATCTTGCTCATACATTGAAATCTTCATTAAGTACAATATAATGCTATCACAGATGCAGATAACAGCCCTTGAAGCACAGCACTTTTGAACTAAATCACAATTTCATTATGTACTCTCTTTTCAATATAAAATTACATCCCAGATTTGAAAACTCACCATCGACGTCAATTCTTAACATTTTTCAAGACGAAGTTAATGTACCCAAGCACACTCTGAGCATTTCAGTTGTGGAGATTTTTGTAATGGCTAACTTTGTGCTAAACATGATCAGCATAAATGAGTTTTAAAACACAACATCTCTGTCTCAAAAACTTATTGCCTCTAATAAAATATAAAACGAAACTACGTTAGTTAAACATTACGAGGATATTTGCTCAGGCCCATCAACATTTAATTCCGCTACCAGATACACCTTCAGCAGCTACATCTGTTACGCCAATTCCTTCAAAAGGCAACGAAAATAACACTCCTATGCTTCCCTCGGGTGGTAAAAATGATCAAGACGTGGTCTGTTCATGCTGTTATGAATGATAGCGACCAACCCGACTATGAAAATAGCACTACGAAACTGGTTACGAAACGAAACAAGCCTGAGAGGAGAAATAGGGCCGTGAAAGGCATTGGAGTAACAAATGTAGCTGCTATATCTGGCGGAATTATGATGATGATGATCTCCACGACGTATCTGTCGACGGCGAACCTTGTAATTCAATAGAATTCTATTGAAAATCGTAATTATAGACTCTTGCAAGGTTCATCTGCGCTTAAATTTATTTCAAGTTTACAAACAGTTGCTATGATGAAAGCCCACTCTCTCCTCTCAAGCCATCAGGATTCGGTAGACCAGTTTCCTGATACGACTGGTGGTAACTTGGAGATGCAGTGACAGTGTAATTACATAGATCCTGACTAGCGCCCTACAGGTTTATCACATTACCCTGTTATATCGCATGCAGTATCGACATAGGTTGTTACGGAGATTGGCCTGGGATAATTATAATGAGATGTTAGTTGCCTGAGACTTGTCTGTTTATCAGCAGAGTCACCACTTGCAGGTAAGGTTAGCGTGGGGGATTGGATGTTAAAGACTCCCCCTCAGACTCCAAATTATTCTGGCGGCGTTTTACATATAAGTATTTTATTGTAATTAATTTAATCAAAGGCAATTTTATTAAAGGCAGCACATTTGTGACAAAGTGGTTTCGTGTGAAAACTCTTATGCTGATCATTTTAGTACAAAATTCGTCATTACAGCTTCCAGATGTTTGATGAAAGTGGCGAACAAATGGAGAGGCCTATGTCCAGCAGTAGACTGCGAAAGGCTGATGATGATGATGGTCTCGACTAGGGATACGCGGTATATTCTTCAAATTGACTTTATCAAAGATTTCCTCATGAGGCCACATGCCCCTAACCTCCAGAACTGTTTTCCAAACTGAAAATGGCATATTAAATAGCCTTCGCTAAGTACACAATATATTTTTTTTACTCAAAATTCGCACTGTGTAAAAAGGAAAAGTTACACAAATTAAGTTCAAAATTTGTTAATAAAATTGCTTAGGTATGCTATAAAATAAATAACTAAAGATCTGTAATATTTGTCCAATAAACATGTCTTTTTTAGGCAGTTAAAGTTTTTTATAACGACGCATCTTAGACTATGACCTAATATAACGCTTCAAGTGCACATGCGATTCCAAAAGATGCATATATAACGCAACATCTTCACAAGCGGCTATGAAGAGTTCAGACAACAATAACGCAAGTAAACATGAGACCAACCCTAAAAAACATGCGAATTAATTATAATTTACAGCATATCATATGCTTAATTAGTTTTTATAAACATTTTCATTGAAATACCAAAAGTCAATAAAAAATATCGCATATGATCATGCAACAGGTTATTTTATGGCAGTTAGTGCACATACAATTATTTTATACAAACATGTCCTAATAATGTTTAAAATTACTCAGCTTTAGGGTTTTTATTTCCCGCACCTATATTTGTCAATTTTAATCCAATATACAACACACACTCATTATCCGGTAACACTGACGCGACTAACATTACGGCGCCGCGTGCGCAGCCCCGCGCCCGGACCAGCGTCGTACAACAACGAAGCATGTGCATTTGTAACATTATTTTACGATCACGAATGACTTACGTCATTTTCCGACTAAATTATTTCCAAAACTAAAAAAGATAAAAATAAAATTCTTTTCGTATAATATAAAACGCATCTTTTTAAGACTATTTACGTAATAAAAGTACTTTTGACGTATGGGTACATGTTGCATTATATTACCATGGGTGCGAATTACCTATAGCCGACCATCGATCTACAACACTACCAGCTGCCGAACCGCAAAACCGCGACCGCTAGTGTGAACACCTCGGCCGTTTTGCGGTTGATCGGCGGTCGATTTGCGGTCGCCGCCGGGCGGATCAACCGCTAGTGTGAACGAAAATAAACGCTAGTATGAACAGGCGCTAAACTCTCAGATACCTAGAGTTTTATAAAAATTCAGTGACAACTAAATTTTTCTGAAAGTTCTGAACATTATAAAATATGACATACACATATAATATCATAGCTGACAAGTGAAACAAACACTAATACACGGTATCAACACAAATGTTCATCATACGCATGTTTGCCCCGGGTGGGGATCGAATCCACAATCCTTGTTTCAAGAGGCAAGGTTCACTACCAAATGAGCCATTGACCCAGTCTAACATAACAAATCTGCACAGAAAAAAAACAATTCTACATCCATTTTTGGACCGAACGCATCGCATCCTTTGAGCCCGAAATCCAATTTGTTTCTTTAAAAAAAATTGATTAGGCCCTTTCAGATTAAGGGTCCAATTTCGTGGAGTGGCCGGTGCTTAAGCCCTCTTAGTTAAGGGCCACATTCGGTCTTAAGAGCCGGTTAGCTTTTATCTAAAGAGGCTATTCGCGGTCGGGACCTTAACGTGAAAATAGGGGTTGTGTATCGTCTGGGTGTGTTGAGGTAAGTGAAATGGTTGATTGTTAATGTTGCTTGTGTTATAAGGTAACTTAAACTGTGTTTTTTTCTATAGTAGCAGGGCACAATGCCTTTCTGGCGTATTGGAAGCCCAAGTCACTACGACAGCAGGTAACTAACCGACCAGTCAGATGCCACAGAAATGCCGGTCCTTAAAATGCTTTTTCACTTCTAAGGTCCCATGACACCAAGTCAATAAGGCACTTGACAAAGAAACCTGGGCTTTAGTGGGTAATTAATTCCCTGCCCTACCACTATCTTGAGACAGGGTAGCCAAACCTTTTTTTTTTTATAGTGGCTCGACATAATGGCTTCCCTGCGCTTGATGGAAAGCGAAAGAGAAGCCCAGATTGCTGGGACAACGGGCAATTAACTGATCAGTTACCTGACAATTGCCACAGCCATGCCGGCCCTCCAAATGACAGGGTGCATTATCATTTTTCCCGGTAAAAAAACGCTATTGTAATAAATAAATAACCCATGACATGCCACTTTGGGCCACACATCGCCATCTAGCCCCAAACTAAGCCAAAGCTTTTTAATAAAAGAAAACTAAAATTTTTAATAAAAGAAAGTCTAGAATATTTTTTCAATAGTAAACACCCAGACCTATACAAACAGATCTTCATAAGCTCAAATGTTTGTACTATGCGGGAATCGAACTCACGACCCACCCTGTGCTCAGAAGGCAGAGGTCACTACCAAATGACCTATCGAGCCAGTAAAATAAGCGACGATACCCATTACTTATTACTTAGCTTGCATTATCATTTCTAGCATCTAATTACAAATGTGCAGCCCACTTGCGTTATTTGCACCGGTGCAGCGACAAAACTGCACTGCGTTAATGAAAGCCACCAGTTTACTGAATAATCCAGAAAGCATTCCGGTGCAGCCTAATCAGAGATCGAGGTACCATTGGTTCTCATCTCGAATGAATATCGACTGTTACGTCAAATAACACAATTTTTTTTTTATATAAAATACTATACCTAATGCCTAAGTTTTAAGTTAGACCTCTAGCAATACATTGGTGGAAACCGCATTGAATTCCATGCAGTAGTTTTCGCGTGATGCGCGTTCAAACATACAGATAAAAATTTCTCCCGTTTTCCCAACACTTTTCACTGATCTGCTCCTATTGATTGTATCGTGATAGAAAGTATACTATAACCTGCGCAGGAGTATGAAGAATAGTTGTACCAAGTTTCGTCAAAATCCGTCAAAAAAAGATGGGAAGTGTTGGGAAAACAGGAGAAAATTTTATCTGTATGTTTGTTTAATCGCGCATCACGCGAAAATACTGCATGGAATTAAATGCGGTTTTCACCAATGTATTGCTAGAAGTCTAACCTAAAATGTAGGTACTATTTTATGGAAGTCTATTATTTTTAAAACCCGATATCCACGCGTGCGACGCCGCCGGCACAGCTAGTTTAAAAATAAAAGAGACGTATTTTTCCTTTTTTTTGTGCTGGAGATAGTCCCTTTTTTGGCGTTTCACGTCGATTATTCTAAGATTTTGTGCACTTAAAAAATAGACGGGACCTTGCCGGTAGCGTGCTTGTAGATCTTCTATTTCGGTAATGTGACAGCTGTCACTTGACAGCTGCGTTGGCTATTGGCCGCGAGCACGTCGGCGGCTGTGATTGGTTCTATGCGTGTAATAGGGGCGCTTGCTTCGCCTTAATTGGACGCGATGAAGTTGGTGGCAGACGATTGGTTGTTAACGCTCGATAGTGGCGCGAACACATTCAAATAAACAATAGCAAAGGTACAAGGCATTATCATTAGATCGCAGAGCGGAGCTCTTCGCTTCGGTTGCGTTGCTGCTCGTCATCGACCCACAAGTCACAGCTACGCTTTCAATCATGATAGCATAACCAAAGAGGCTCTGGAAGTCAGAGCCTCTTTTGTTATTCGGCAGGATGCACATAATGGTCACCGTCCTGTTCTCATCATAAGCAGCCTGCAAATTTTCACAACTGGAAATAGACCTCTCCCAAGGACAATAAATTATTTATCATCTGGGGGTAGCACGGCACAATGCCTTCCTGGCGTATTGCAAGCCCAAGTCGCTACGACAGCAAGTCATTAACTAACCAGTCAGACGTCACAAAAATGCCGGTCCTTAAAATGCTTTTTCACGCCCCCTTTAAATGATCCCATTAGCGCTACCTAATTTCCCCCTTCCTTATACTTCTAAGGTCTCATGACGCCAACTCTATAAGGCATTTGACAGAGAAACCTGGGCTTTAGTGGGTTATTAATTCCCTATCATATACCTATAAGGACAATAAATTATTTATCATCTGGGGGGATCTGCCTTAGTCACCACACTTGTCAGGCGGATTGGTGACCGCAATAGGTTTTTTTTGTGCCCAAGTAAACGCTGCTACCTATTTCGTAATATTCCCGTAGTTGTCTCCAACGATACCTAAGGGAATACAGTTAGTAGGGGGTCAGTATTTGCCAAGCTCGCGCTCTGTTTGCGCGCGCGCTGTTGCCGCCATCTTGCCGAGCCACTCCGCCATGTTTGCGCAGCCATTGTAGATCGCTGTCCGCCGCTAACACTCAACTTTTATTAGTTCGCTAACGTGGAGAAATGTTGGTGAGTGGAATTCCGTTGTTACTAAGTATATGTATTAATACTATTCCGTATTATGTTCTTCGCAGTAAACTCTATTACAGGTTGTCAGCGAGGTTCTATGGCTAATGATGGCGGTAAAACTGTCGTGGCCAAATCGATAAATAGGTCAGTTTATGAAGTGGCCAATGGTAACCTAATCATTAAACGATAAACTTTTAGCGATTTGGTCACCCAACCTAACCCACTGTATCAGATCTGTCATGAAGAGTGTCCTTTTGGTTGGCCCCCTTCCTTCGCTTCAAAAAATACATGAATTTTATAAAAATCTCGTTGTTTCACCCAAATTTTTGATATGCTATTCCTATGCTAAAAGTAAAATAATATGCTAAACAGGAAGAAATTTTACAATATTTAGCACTAGGTAGGTAGGGTAGCGCTAGGTATTACTTGTCATCAGAAGAATTGAAGTCAAGCGTGAACTTATTTTAAGCAAACATGCATGTGTATATGCATGTTATGTTCCTTCATTTTAATTAAATATAAACATTTACACACACCCAACACTCCTACATTAATATTTATTAATTTTTCACCCCAGCCGAATCATTCCCCTTTTATATTCGTCCACAATATTTTAATTTGCAAGAAAAAAACGCACGGGGACTTAATTAAATTGTTTCAATTTAATGTTTGCGGCGAAAGAATAATAAAGTAGGCATGTTAATATTCATAAACCCTATTTGGGGTACTGTAGAAGAGAGGTAGGACATAGCGAATCTTCGCTCGATTTGAGCTCCTTGTCCGGGGAAGGACCTCCACCCTATAGAATACCGCAGCCAAATGACCTCCGGGTCATGTTCTTGTCGGTGAGTAGGGTTTCCGGAGTTCGTGGGGGGTTGGGGTTGGTCCGGCATGGCTGTGGCAACTGACAGGTAACTGACCAGTTACTTGCCCGTTGTCACAGCGACTTGGGCTTCCATCCCATCAGGCGTAGGGAAACCATTTCATCGAGCTACTATATAAAAAAAATGTATTACTTATACAGGATGTTTGGAATTGTTTGGTGCATCATTTGCCAAAGTGAATAAAGCGATTGGGCCTTAAAGCCATAAAATCTTTTGGGCTTCTTTCTTCTTTGACCGTAGGTTTTTTGGGTGAAAATGTATAAAGGTCTACACTAAAGTCTTAGTAAAAAACAGTCCAACTTAATTGTTTTTTTCTTTTACAAAGCACCCTAAAAGTTAACACACTATGAGGCTTAACTGGTATTTCCTTCCGCAATGCTGCATTTGTGGAATGAGCTTCCTGCCGATATTTTCTAGGGGAAATAACTGTTTTTCTCCTTTTGCAGGTACTTCAAGTCAAAGATTTTTAAAGGATCGGCTGAACCTCTGGTGTTTCATCATCAGCTGTGGCAACCATTTGTCATTAGGCGGGTGTGTAGGCATTTTGCGACAATATTAGTATAAAAAAAAATATATTGGGCTCGGCAACCAGCTCCCTTATCTCTTTATTCCTCCTTCTCTTCCCCATAAGGGTCACATTCATGTATAAAGGATCCATTTAATATTTTTTTGTTACGGAACCTTAAAAAGCGGTCAGTTTGGGCGTTCAAAGGGTTCCGTTTATTCCTTTTGAGTTACGGAACCCTTCAAGCGGTCAGTCACGAATCACCCATCCCTTTCAAATCGACGAAGTCACACACCAAACCTAATTACGACTCCATATCACCAAAATCACTTCATCAGTAACTTGAACTTAACTTCAAACGGACGTCACGGAAGCCCGCTGTCACACTCCCAGTAACTTGGATGTTCGTAAGAACTTATGTAACTTAGCTACGGAGTTTCGCTTACAAGAGTTTAATTATGTGTCACAAGTTTACTCAGCTCCGAATCGGAGTGATGTTGACTTGCTTGCTTCGGGGTCATGTATTTTGTGAGGGTTCATAAACAGCGTTCGATTTTGCCAATAAAATTAACGCCGTAACATAATAATTGCCATGGTGTGACAATCAAAGAATACTACTTCTTTGAGTCTAGTTTACGGCAGTTGGGATGTGAGGGAGCGTCCCGTCTGCCCAGCGTGGCGATCATGGGTATATTCTCCAGGTGTTTGTCCTAAGTAACGAACAACTGGAGAGGTCTATGTCCAGCAGTGGACTGCGATAGGCTGATTATGATGATTTCTTCATCATCATTGATGCCAAGCAGGTTTGAAGCGAAAAGATGATAAGCCGCTTCCTTACATCCCTCGTCACGATGAAGAAATAAGAAAACTTTATTATTTGGACATCACAGCAGCTCATCCAAAAAATTACAACAATAGCTGAAAAAATACATTCATCAAGAAAAATAAAATAAAATTACATATAGACGTGCCGTTGTTAAGATTTTATTATACGTAAAAATGGCGAAACCTTTTTTCATCTTAAATACGTTACGGGGGTTTCATACACGCGATTATAAGATTCCCTTCGCCGACACGGATACAAAGAAATATAATAAATGGTTGTTACCGCATACCTTAGCCGCCGTTTTTGTCTGACTGTGAATGTAGAGATACTGGAAGATATGAATTTAGTTTTGGTCAGAATTTTAATCTACATCAATAAAATAAAAAAGTATATTTGAATTTTCCAAACCAGGAGGCTCAAATGGTAGTGACCTCTGTTTTCTGAATCAAGGGTCTTGGGTTCGATCACCGCGCGGAACAAACATTCATGTCATGTGCATTTGTGTTTGTTCCGTGTCTTTTCAATTAATATGGAAACATACAAATATGATACTTATATGACCTAAAATTACTGTGACTCACTGTTATTTTAAGCTAGCGATTAGACTTTTATATGGAAGGGCAGTGTCCCCTGGCCCCCTGCCCCCCTGGCACAAGCTACTATTAGCTTAAAAGGGGACATTGACATTAATTAATAGTTTAAGACCGTTCAAATGATTGATATTGCAAATATATATATTTTTTTTAAATTTTTTATTATGCTACGTATGTAGGGTTGCCAGGCCATAAAATGCAAAGGCCGGACTGCGGACTACATAAGGCCGGACATTTTGCCCTAAAAGCCGGACATTTTATATATTGCCTTGCATTTATACGTAATGTAAAGTGAGAATGAGATCTAAGATGCAGTGTGTGCCAGACGCGCCGCGCGCGCCTACAGTTTGCTGTCTTGTCCGCTCGGACGCTCGTCCACCCATCGTCGTTTGAATCGCCACTCTGACAATAAGCCTGCCAAAAGCCGGACAGGCCAAACACGTAGATATTTGGCCGGACGTCGTAATATTTTTTATAGTAGCTCGACATAATGGCTTTCCTACGCTTGATGGAAAGCGAAAGAGAAGCCCAAGTCGCTGTGACAACGGACAAGTAACTGGTCAGTTACTTGTCAGTTGCCACCGCCATGCCGGCCCAACCCTAACCCCCCACGAGCTCCGGAGACCTTAGTCACCAGCAGAAACACGACCAGGAGGTCATTTGGCTGCGGTATTCTATAGGGTGGAGGTCCTTCCCCGGACGGGCGGCTCAATTCGAGCGAATATTCGCTATGCCCTACCTCTCTGATGTTGTGAATAAACATTTATTATTATGTAATGTACGTCTTGGTATCCCTAGCTTGTCAGACATTTTTCCAAAACCAATGAGACGAATAACATTAATACACATACTACTTCCATTATCATTTTACATTTGTGTTAACATTTTTTCACCAGTTAGATACGTGCTTTCGCAACAAAGAAATTCTGATATATACGTATGGCCTTATAAAGGCATCGGATTAGAGAGATTTTTATTTACTCAGCAGGGAATACATAAGGCTTCGTAAGATTATATCTTTTTGTGCTTTTAATATTCCTGCGATCTGATGAGAAATGTTCTGAGTAATCACACTATTATTATAAAGACGAGAATGTGTGAGTGTGTGTGTGTGTGAGCTACAGAGGCGGGTTGCTGATAGCAGGGCGTAGCTCCTAGGTCATGAGACTGTCCATCATCGGTCCGTGGTATTAACAATCGTCAGATGTAAGAGAGGTAGAGCATAACGTATCTTCGCTCGAATTGAGCCGCCCGTCCGGGGAAGGACCTCCACCCTATAGTATACCGCAGTCAAATGACCTCCGGGTGAGTAGGGTTTCCGGAGCTCGTGTGGGGTTGGGGTTGGGCCGGCATGGCAGTGGCTGACCGCGGGCAAGTAACTGACTAGTTACTTGCCCGCGACTTGGGCTTCTCTTTCGCTTTCTATCAGGCGTAGGGAAGCCAATATGTCGAGCCACCATAAAAAATAATCTCAATTACCCTCCTTTGGTAGTCGGGTAATTGGTAGTGACCTCTGCCTTCTGAGCCAAGGGTCGTGTGTTCGATTCCCACACAGTACAAACATTCGTGTGCATGAACATGTCTGTTTGTATTATTGGTCTGGGTGTTTTCTATGTATAATATGTATTTATTTACAAAAAAAATGTACAAGCTTCGGCTTAGTTTGGGGCTAGATAGCGCTGTGTGGCCCAGCGTGGCATGTCTTTTATATAAAAAAAAGCTTAAGTACGATAGATGCTACAACAAAAAAAAATGTTTATCTATGTTTCTGTTCGAAAACATCGCAAACTCGTTACAGTAACTTGATAAACCAATTTCTAAGCTAAAATTAGCAGTCACTTTAAATAATAAGGTTACAAAAGTGACACGTGTGTAATCACATATAACATACGAGCTTCATTAATATATTCAACGTCGAGTTGCTAATCTACTGAGAAGTTAATGGAGAAAGCCAATACCTCATATAAGGCACGAAAAAGTATTATTTTACATGACACATTATTGTAAGGGGATCTGTTCACAGTACGAAGGTTTTATATGCGACTTTTTATCTTACTCACTGGTAGAAACAAAAGTAGTGGAGGTCGTTCCCCGAAAGAGCTTAATTTGAGCGAAAATAATCCAAAAAAGCGTCAATGACACTATAACGACATAAGCTGAGAATGGAACCTGATTTGCTACTTTCGTTCTTTTTATGTATCTTTTCTTTTATGTTTTTTGACTGGCTCGGTGGCTCAATTGGTAGCGACCCTTGCCTTCTGAATCAAGAGCCATGCTTTCGATTCCCACCCGAGACAAACATTCGTGTGATGAACACTTGTGTTTGTTCCGTGTCTGGGTGTTTATATTTGTATTTAAGTATATATTTGTGGTACCTTCGTTGTTCTGATACCTACCCATAACAAAAGTGCTTAAGTTACTTACTTTGGGATTGGAGCAATGTATGATTTCTTATCCTATTCACCGGTAGAAATGAAGGTGGTAGAATTCCCCGGACGGGTGGCTTAATTCGAGCGAAGATTTGGCTTGCCCTACCTACCTTAATCCAACAAAAACAGTCAACCACTCAGAAACCATCGTTTAGGAGACATTTGGGGAGGCCTGTGTTCAGCAGGACATCTCGCGCCGGCTCTAGGCCTTCATCAACCGCTATCTTCGCCGTATTCTCGGTATTTACTGGCCCGAAAAAATCTCAAATGTAGATCTGTGGGAACGCTGCGGTGAGCCGATTGACCAGCAGATGAAGCGACGCAAGTGGACGTGGATCGGCCACACGCTCCCACGGGACCCTAACCACATACCAAGGCAAGCCCTATACTGGAATCCCCAAGGAATATATATAATAGGAATGACCTGGAGTGAAGTGAAGCGCGAAGCTCAAGACCGTGCGGGATGGCGACGTACTGTGGACGCCCTCTGCCCCATCCAGGGGACATAGGACAATAAGTCAAGTAAGTCATGTTCAGCAGTGGTCATTGAAAGACATATGACTATGATACACCATATAATTTACTCACATCAAAATTTTACCATTTCAAACCAAAACAAACGGAAGATTTCGATCAAAGCAATAATTTATATGATGACGTCTCATTTCCTGCCATCTTTAAACTTTTTTTTCTATTTCCCTTACAACCTGATATGGAATTGTAAACAAAGACAATATCCCACTCGGGGGCTAAAAATGAATTCGAGGCGATCCTCTATATTGTACAAATAGGGTTGTCAAACGAAAGTACATTTCAAATCATAGGCTAATCAAATTTAAAAAAAAAAGAAATATTTATTACTTTTGGACATCACAACACAGCAATTAACAGTAGTAACAATAGGTACATACATACAACAATAAATAAGGTTATTTCCTGGGTCAAAATACTTACATTATATTTAGGCCGTATTTTAACTAAAAAAAAGTATAATTGGCAGTAAGTAGTAGAAGTATTTTTTTTTCTGACGTCACCCTTTCCAGAAAAAATTACACGTGTAGTGGTGACGTCACACGTAACTTTCATCATCATCATTAGCCTATAGCAGTCCACTGCTGGACATAGGCCTCTAAAGTTGTTCGCCACTTAGGGCAAACATCTGGAGGATATACCCATAATCGGCACGCTGGGCAGGCGGGTTGGCGATCGCAGGGCGTAGCTTCTTCGTCCGGTGACGCTGCTGCTCGTCATTGGCATTGCAAGGGAGCGGCCTATGATCTTTTCGCTCCAAGCCATCCTCACCTGCCCGTGCATGAAACGAGACGAGAAACTACGCCCTGCGATCGCCAACCCGCCTGCCCAACATTGCGGGTAAATCCTCCAGTTGTTTGCCTAAAGTGGCGAACTACGGGAGAGGTCTATAAAACAAATTCATATAACAAAAACAGGCGAGAACGGTAGTATTAAAAAAATAAAGCTACTTACTTATTTCCTACACGGCAAAAACACAACTGAAAATATCATAGCCGTTCACAAACTCGACTGACACCCCTAAACGTAAGCTCTTTATTTTATTTGACATCGACGAATTTACGAGGACGATAAAAATGTGTCCGCGTATTTACGCTACACATTGCGAATCTGATATTGGTGTGGTGTATTTTATTGAATAACTAGCTGTGCCCGCGACTTCGTCCGCGGAAAAAGAAAGAAAAATATTTATTGGCAACACATGTCATCGGGAACACACATCATCTGTCATCTTATTGTTTTGAATCATCCTATTATCATACGTATGTTTTATAGCACACTACCTTTTAACTGTTTCTGCTTATCCCAATGACAGAATTTAATACGTGGCATTAAGTCCGCCTTTGGTACATTTTTTATGTGCAATCTATATAAAATAAATAATTAAGAAAGATAGATAATTAAGAAGTTTAGAGTTTCGTCCCATATTGTATACCCTTGGGGTTAGAATTGATGAAAATCCTTTCTTAACGGATGCCTACGTCATAATATCTACCTGCACGCCAAATTTCAGCCCGATCCGTCCTTTAATTTGGGCTGTGCGTTGATCACTATGTCAGTCAGTCACCTTTGAGACTGTGCATGCAACTCCGCCCGCGTTTAAATCGATTTCATCTCTCCCTGATATGTCAAAGTATCGTCCTATTAGCTCGTACTCGTACTGTAAATATAGTACTTTACTCTTAAAGGAACAGATACTACACATGTGTGTTTGCGCATACAGTAAGTGCATTTTAATATCTCCTGCGTACTAAGCTATCGTGGCCAAAGTTCAGTCTGCAGTGAAACCTATTAGGGCTGGATATAATAATGAAGTTGATGATTCCAATCAGAGACCTTTTAGTAGGCCTTTCGGAAGGCATCTGCTACCTATGGACTAACGAAGCATAACCATTATCTGCTGTACTTTGTGGAAGCTTTAGACATAATCGTCGCGCTGGACAGGCGGGCTTTGTCGATCGCAGGACTTAGCTTTTCACTCCGGTGACGCTCCGCTCCGGTCCGTCGTTCGTTAAGCTGCACCGCGAGCAGGTGAGAGTGGCTTGGAGCGAAAAGATGATCAACCACCAAGGATGTACTCTTACAAGGGACGTAATGGAACATACCTTTCTAATCTATACTAATATTCTAAAGCTGAAGAGTTTGTTTGTTTGAACGCGCTAATCTCAGGAACTACTGGTCCGAATTGAAAAATTCTTTTTGTGTTGAATAGAACATTTATCGAGGAAGGCTTAAGGCTATATAACATCACGCTGCAACTATTAGGACCGAAGATATAATGGAAAATGTATGTTCGCGCGCAAGGTGAGCGCGGAGTGTTAGTCAACGCGGGGGGAGGCGGGGGGAAACGATTCGCGACCGCGATGCCCTGCGCCGCCCCGCACCGCCCCCTCTCAGCCGCCTGGAGCACTGGGACGCCGAAGCGGAGTCGACGACGGAACTCGGACGCAGACGCAGCTGCCACGCGCTCTGAATATAATCCCTCCACAATTATCAAAGTTTCAATGTAAAAACAAAGGGGAAAACTATTCCACGCGGACGAAGTCGCGGGCACTGCTAGTACATAATATTAAACGGACAAGCCAACAAAATCTTACTTTCACAGGCAGCCTTATCACATATTACGTGACATTAATTTCGCGAGACAACACAAAGACGATATCATTCTCATACAAACTTCGTTACGCCGTCATATTAGCTCGGAATTAACAAGTGTGCCACGTAATTTCGTAACGAGCCTTCGTAACCTTTGGTAAGACAGTTTTAATTAATATTAGAGGCGGTAAGAAGTAACTAATTAGTTTTTTACATCTACTTTAATTTTTATTAACAATTAGCACGATATAATGGGTTCCCTCTTTCTTTCTCTGTCGTTTCGCTCTTGGCAGAGCGGTCGTGGTCAGGTAGAGGCATCCAGATCGGTGGTAGAGGCGGACACAGCTTTCCGCACGATCTTCCGCCATCTCTCCCCGTTGGCAGACTGTCTGGCGCAGTCAGATACACGGGTTCCCACTGCCGATTTTACCTGGTCAATCCAACGCATAGGAGATCTTCCGTATGGCCTTGTCCCTTCCACCTTTCCCTGAACGACCAGGCACTCTATGGATTCGTTATCCCGCCTACAGACATGTCCGAAGTACTGCAAAATGCGCGATTGTACTACGGCAGACAAACGCTGTGTGTTTTCATGGAAGTCTGTTATTTTTAGAACCCGATATCGACGCGAGCCACGCCGCCGGCACAGCTAGTTTAGAATATAGAACACACTGTTGAATATATAAGTCAAATTGAAAAGCAATCGTAAGTAGATTTATGCAAACACATAAACTGTAATAAGTCATTAGTCGACTAAGTTTACATTGAATCTGTATGGAATTGATGTCGAGTGTGTCTTGAAATAGTGACGGGACCGTTTAAGTAGAGATTTGTGTGTAACCGAAATTTAGTATTACTTTTTAGTAATAAATCAATATTGCCCAGAAGTGGGATAAATTAAAGCTAACTAAATAACTGAGAAAAACAATGATAATAACCTAAAATAATGAATATGCTACGCTGAAGCACACAGCGCCATCTAGTCTCAAACTAAGCCGAAGCTAGAACTATGGGTACCTTTTATACACACAAATATAAGTTTTTGAGAGCGGCGTGAGTCCCACATACCCCGTCGTTCCCCCGAACGGCGGGAATGCGCAAAAGCATTTTCCCCGGCTTAAAAAAAAGTACTGTTAGTGAACTGCAATAGGCTGATGATGAATGTAACGTGCAATAAAATAATTTGTACTTAATTTGTGTAATTAATTTGCACATTTCTAAATCAATATTCCATTAATTTTGTATTACTATTGTGCTAATAATTCCAAACATCATAATCTCCTTATACCAACCATAATTTATAACCGTTAGTACTAATTCAAATGTTTTAACTAGTTCAGTTTTCAATAAACAAATTCATTTAATGATGTCAATATTAATGCATGGTTGATTACGGAATTATCGAAACATTTTGTAGGCAAAATTATTATTAAAACGGATTATGTTTATCGAACATTAAATGTGAATTATATTAATTTTCCTGAAATTTGAGTAAATTTGTGAGTACAAAATTTATTTAACAAACGCAAATTATAAATAACCAGTTTATGCGTGTAATTTCACCAATGTTTCATTGTAAAACTTCTGATTTAAAAATTACTATAAATGTTTTGTATAATTTTAATCGAATATGTGTTGTAATATTAATATTTAAAAAAAATTGGCATTTTAAAAAAAATTCAACCGCCTTCAAAATACACAAACGACCAAAACTTTAACCAGACAAAAACCGTACCTGCAAAACTTAAAAGCATAACGCGCGCGGCCGTCAAATCCACACGGCAAAATACATTTTATTTATTTGGATCGTCATAGACGTTAAGTAAAACAAATTGATTACAGACACATTACATCAAAGAGTAACAAAATTAACGTGTGGAGCGCAGCTTTGCCTAATTAGAGGATTCGCTAATTAAAATCGGATATATTAATAACACGCGATGTCGTATTGTTTTGATGCGATGTTGCGGGGAAATTTGAGAAGTTTGCCGAAGTGAAAAGGTCGTGTAGGGTGACGAAACATTGGGAGTATTATTGGTACTATACACAATTTTTACTCACCAATGGTACGGACATAATGTTGCCACTCAGGGCTCATCAACTGCTCATATAATTAGAGAGCTCATAGATTCTATATTTAACCTTGAATTCTTAAATACTCTCGAGGTGACGTTCTTTTTTTTAACCGGGGAAAATGCTTTTGCGTATGTGGGACTCACGCCCTCACCTTGCCCACTAAAAGCCCCGGTCTCTTCGTCAAGCACCTTAGGGACGGTGCTAGGAGACCTATGCTGCCATGGCACCGCCAGCGCAGTCTGTTCCTCCCGGGGGTGGAAACACGAACCGCCTTCATACCAGGACAGGAGGAAGATTTTTTAATATATTTTTTTTAATTCTTTATTATGTTGTTTCCATCCATTTAAAATAAAATTTAATAATTTTGGAAATCAACTGCTTAATCATACTCGTAATATGGCAGTGTCGGACACCAAAAATTTTAGATTATGGTTTAAGCTTTCTACCGCGAACAATGATGACTGACATTATATTTTTAATATTATTGCAAGTCCTATAAAATACCGCAGCCAAATAACCTTCGGGTCGTGTTTTTGCTGGTGAGTAGGGTGTCCGGAGATCGTGGGAGGTTAGGGTTGGGCCGGCATGGCAGTGACAACTGACAGGTAACTGACCAGTTACTTGCCAGTTGTCACAGCGACTTGGGCCTTTCTTTCGCTTTCCATCAGGCGTAGGGAAGCCATTATGTCGAGCCACTATAAAAAAAGTCCTTTATTTATTCTATTTTACAACTTACCACTTATACGTATATAAGACCGCCTAAATTGTACAATAAACATGCCAATTATACCTTTTTTTTCGCATTACATCATCACCATCCTCATCAGCCTGTATCAGTCCATAATAAAGTAAAATTTTCGTGGTGTCGTATTTTTGGTATAATTTCATCATCATCATCAGCCTATAGCAGTCCACTGCTGGACATAGGCCTCTCCAGTTGTTCACCACTTAGGGCAAACATCTGGAGGATATACCCATAATCGCCACGCCGGGCAGGCGGGTTGGCGATCGCAGGGCGTAGCTTTTCGCTCCGGTGACGCTGCTGCCCGTCATCGGCCTGTGTGGTATTTAGCTACGCCTTGAAGTGATGGCTATACCGCCACCAATCGGTTGCCAGCGCCTTGTTTGTTATTTGGCAGGATGCACCACGGGCAGGTGAGGTTGGCTTGGAGCAAAAAGATGTTAGGACGCTCCCTTACATCCCATAATTTTGCATTGGTATAATTCACTACTTCAATTGTCTCAAGAAATGTTGGCTTGGCCACTCTAACATCCCTCAGAGCGAATTCTAACAAACTCCCAATTTTTACCTGTTCAGTGTTGAACAGGTGTTGTGTATCGTAAACTTATTCGCTTTACGAGAACCGTAAAGTGATATTACACAGACGCTCGACGTTACAGGATTATGTTGTTCAAGTATCATTAATTACGTCTTACGTAAGGGATGTAAGGAAGCGACCTATCACCTTTTCGCTTCAAGCCATCCTCACCTGCCTGTGGTGCATCCTGCCGAACAACAAACGAGGCTATGGCAAACCGACTGGTGGCGGTAAAACCATCACGATAGAAGGCATAGCATAGCATAGCTGTGGTATTTAAAGACACCTTCAATCGTGATGGTTATACCGCCACCAGTCGCCAGGGCCTGGTTTGTTACTCAGGAAGATGTACCACGAGCAAGTGTGGGTGGTTTGTAGAGAAAAGATGACACATCGCTCCCTTACATCCCACATATTTTACATACCACAAAAAAAAAAACATCTCAATACAAACATTATATCTCAAACACAACAATATTCCCCGCAGCCAATCGAAGTCAAACAAGTTCGCAACTCGTGACACCGCAAACATTTCAAACGTTATTTTCTTTTCATTCCGTCAAAGCGATGTCATTTGCAAACGTATTGACTTCAGAATGGTGTGTTAATAAAAACATGTGAAATAAAAATGTTACCATAATAAAATTGGGGCAATGCCAATTTTTTACTGAATAATTGCTCATTTACTCTATACACTCATCATCAGCCTATCGCTGTCCACTGCTGGACATAGGGCTCTATAGTTATTTGCCACAAGGGGCAAAGATCAGGAGGCCATAATCGCCATGCTGGGAAGGTTTCCAGATTTAGAATTCCAGATTCCAGATCTAACCATGATCCATATTTGTCTGGTTCCCCTTTCTGAGGGTTACGAAGGTCAGATGGCAGTCGCTTCAATGTAATAACCAGACTCGCTAGATCTAGGATCATGGTCAAAGCGGACCCTGGGCCTAGAGGCACAAACCGGGACAACGTTAAGAGGATGATGATGGGCAGCAGCGTTTACCTGGGTACTAATTAATACCGAATCAACCCGTCTGTTTTGCGCTGTGACTATGGAAAATCCCCCCAAATAAGAAATTTTCATTGTTGGAGGCCATGCCCTGTAGAGGACGTTTCCAGGCTGATGATGATGATTTATATAGATACATAGGTGAAAAGTCAAGTTTATCTGTTGACACTGGACAAATAGATTAGGTACTAACCTATACGACTAGTTACAGGCTTCGGCTTAGTTTGGAACTAGATGGCGCTTTGTTTGGTTTTTATGTATAGTACGCAAACTGCACTTTTTAATATGCCCTTAAATAACTCTTTGTTCACCCTTGCTGAATATTTCCTAGGCCAGTCTTGGGTGATCGATCTCTCCCCCGTATAGTCTGTTATAGTTTTCAACCCCCCTGCCGCCGCATCCCAATTAGGGGCTGATGTTGTCGGACTCAAGATCTGGTTGCTTTTGGATGTGCTATTTAACTTTTTGATTTTTTTTTATAGTGGCTTGACATAATGGCTTCCCGACGCTTGATGGAGAGCGGAAGAGAAGCCCTGGTCGCTGTGACAACGGGCAAACTACTCGTAGCTAGTCAGTTACCTGTCAGTTGCCACCGCCATGTCAGCCAAACCCTAACCCTTCACGAGCTCTGGAAACCGTACTTACCGGCAGAAGCACGACCCAGAGGTCATTTTAGGCTGCGGTATTCTATAGGGTGGAGGTCCTTTCCCAAACGGGCTGCTCAATTCGAGCGAAGATTCACTATGCCCTACCTCTTACAAAATTCTTGAAATAAGCATGGTGCTTGGATGTAAGTAATGAACCTATGATCTTTTCGCTCCAAGCCAACCTCACCTGCTCGTGGTGCATGTCGAATAACAAACGAAGCGCTGGCAATCGACTGGGGCGGTATAACCATCACGATTGAAGCCGTAGCTAAATACCACAGGCCGATGACGGGCAGCAGCATCACCGGAGCGAGAAGCTACGCCCTGCGATCGCTAACCCGTCTGCCCAGGGTGGCGATTATGGATGAGGCTGGAAAAGGCTTTGTCTCACAGTGGACTGCAATAGGCTGATTATGTAGATGGTGATCCCCATCTTAACTAATATTATAAAGCTAAAGAGTTTGTTTGTTTGAACGCGCTAATCTCAGGAACTACTGGTCCGAATTGAATAATTATTTTTGTGTTAAATAGACCATTTATCGAGGAAGGCTTTAGGCTATATAACATCACGTTGCAATTATTAGGAGCGAAGAAATAATGGAAGATAAAAAAAACGGGGAAAAAATAACTATTCCACGCGGACGAAGTCGCGAGCACAGCTAGTAAATTATAAAAATACGTAAATTACAATCTTACGATCCTGGGTTCTTTAGGTGGGGCATGAAACGGCATCTCAGTGGGCCTTCGGGGTGAGGGCGACAGGCGCAATGGGTTTGTTCTATTGTGCCTGTCGACCTAACTTTTGGACCTCACGACCGCTTACCATCAGGTGGAGTGAGGACATCCTGAAAGCTCTTCTTATAAAAAAAAAATTATACCGTATCCAAATAACATTAAACTTCATTTTCCTACATCCAACTTCGTACAGCGTTCAATTTGTTAACACTAAATTGGATGCGGTTTTGGATTGCTGCACCCAATAGTTAGTCGGGCGGGCAAAGCCGGCGCAACAAACTAGTTTGGTAATCAAAACCAACAATGTAGGTTCTTAATTAACTTTATTGGTTTTTATTTTGGGTTCAAGGTTTTTTACCTGAACG
The DNA here is from genome assembly GCA_031163375.1 of Conogethes punctiferalis. Classification (NCBI taxonomy): domain Eukaryota; kingdom Metazoa; phylum Arthropoda; class Insecta; order Lepidoptera; family Crambidae; genus Conogethes; species Conogethes punctiferalis. Next base: position 2,009,427 of record CM062098.1, on the reverse strand, counting down.
TCTCATCATTATCATCGGCCTATTGCAGACATAGGCCTGTCTATACCTATAGTTGCCACGCTAAGCAGGCGGGTTGGCAATCGCAGGGCGTAACTCCTCGCTCCGGTGACGCTGCTGCCCGTCATCGGCCTGTGGTGTTTAGCTACGCCTTCAGTCGTAACGTAATGGTTATACCTCGTGTGATATTCAACAGGATGCACCACGGGCAGGAGAGGGTGGCTTGAAGCGAGAAAATGATAGGTCGCTCCTTTACATCCAGAACGTCTACGACGATAGAATAGGGAATATGCATGACTTTTTTTATGGATTTATTGAGATCTTTTATCTTCCAGATACATAAATATCGAAGAATTTTTAAACTATCTTTTCTATTAAGCGAGTTATAAAGCGTTAAAGTTACTGCTTAGACAGAGAGATCCGACGTGGCGGATGACGTCACGTACCGTGTGCGCCATACAAACTCCATAGAAAAATCTGTTCCGCGTGAGAGAGACGGATATATTTACTTTCAACGACTGTATCTCGCCCATTTTTCAACCAATTTTGATTTTGTTTTCACTGTTCGTTGTATATTTTTATCTATTTTACGATAAACTAGTCAATACATGAAACTATTACTATAGGCAGCGGCGTTAACCTGGGTACAAATAAAACCTACTGGGATCACTATTTGGAATCTACTTCTTTTTCAACCTATGCTGTCCTATGAATCTTAATTAAATTTTTTGGAAAGCCCTTGCCCCACTGCTGGTTCCTAAATGCTGCTTTTCCATAATTCTGTGTCTAAAGTCAGAGCTTACCAATCCTCTGATTGATGGACGAAATCGTCCCACCATTTTTTCCGGGGCCGTCCCCTTAAGTGGTATATCACATTAATCTACACTAATATTATAAAGAGGAAAACTTTGTTTGTTTGGTTGTAATGAATAGGCTCAAAAACTACTGGACCGTTTTTAAAAATTCTTTCACCATTCGAAAGCTACATTATCCACGAGTAACATAGGCACAATTTTATTTTGGAAAAAAATAGGGTTCCTTAAAAACTTTACGCGGACGAAGTCGCGGGCGGAAAGCTAGTTACAGATATTTTATGTGGGCAAACCCGTGGGCTACAGTTACTTAGGTACAAACTATATTTTTCTTCATTAATATCGTCATATTGAAACGTTGATTCAAAGTAAACAGCGTCTTTAAAGAGAAGCCTTTTGCGAATATCGCTTGCGGCAATCACCGTGTTATTATGCAATTTACTTCACAAATAAAGTGTGAAGTAACTTTGTTGGCTTGAAGAATATTGCAATATGAGTCTTGATCGAATTTTATGCAGAAAAGAAACTTTCCATTGGATTTTAATAAGGAACGTAACGCCCGCGGTAATATTCGTAGTCATCCATACTAATATTATATATGGGAAAATGTGTCTTTCTGTCTGTCTGTCTGTATATTTTTCTTTCTTTCACGGCAAAACTAAGCGACGAATTGACGTGATTTTTAAGTGGAGATAGTTGAAGGGATGGAGAGTAACATAGGCCACTTTTTGCCCCTTTCTAACCCCCACTTCCCTAAAATGGGGGGCAACGCGAGCGGAGCGAAGCTACAAGTGTTCACACGAATGTTTGTCCCGGGTGAAATTGGACTCACGACCCTTGGATCAGAAGGCAGAGGTCCCTGCCAAATGAGCCATCGAACCAGTCACACAGTCAGTCAGAGGGTTAACATAATGGCTGCCGGCCCGCCCTGATGGTAAGCGGTCACCGGAACCCATGAACGGCTGCAACGCATGCGCTCTGCCAACCCTTTAAAAACCTATTTATTTTAGTCCTTTTTTTTATATAGTGGCTCGACATAATGGCTTCCCTACGCCTGATGGAAAGCGAAAGAGAAGCCCAAGTCGCTGTGACAACGGGCAAGTAACTGGTCAGTTACTTGTCAGTTGCCACCGCCATGCCGGCCCAACCCTAACCCCCCACGATCCTTCATGATTTATTTTGATCCTTTATGATTACGGCTGTACGTACATGTATACATACTGACTACGTCTATTCGTCGATCAATTTTGATGTAGTCTATCCCTCCTCTCCCGTCAACACGCAAAAAGTTGGGTCGCCCGTGACAAATGACGTCACTCTGTCATGTCGTCCGCAGTGTTGGAATGACGGAACATGGCAACACTAGCGTAGATGTTTTAAATAAAATAAATAATGTCAGAGATATACGAGAGCGGCCTATCATCTTTTCGCTCTAAGACATTCTCACCCGCCCGTGGTGCATCCTGCCGAATAACAAACGAGGCGCTGGCAACCGACTGGTGACGGTATAACCATCACGATTAAAAACGTAGCTAAAATACTCTAGGTAGATTATGGGCAGCAGCGTCACCGGAGCGAAGATCTACGCCCTGCGATACAGAAACCGTCTGCCCAGCGTCTAATTTTTAGAGAAAATAAAAACACAAATGTTCAAGCCAGATGCGAAAAAGACAAAATCCTTTACAATCAGCGCTAATTAAAATCGTTGAACCAAAAAGCGGCAAATTCAAAGGAGGCATAGACTCTGGAAAGTTCATGGTTCCGTATATGAAAATTTACAAAAAAAATTATTTGCACTCATGAAATTTGTAGCACATTACAGATAAAATTTTCTCCCTTTTTTCCGTTACTGCTCTGCTCCTATTGATTGTAGCGTAATGAAAAGTATACTATAACCTGGCCATGAGTATGAAGAATAATCGTACCAAGTTTCGTTAAATTCCGTCTAGTAGTTTTTTTTTTCTATAGCGAACATACAGACAGACAGATTTAAATATATCCATGTACAGAATTGACTTCTCTACAGATTTATTATAAGTATAGATGATGAGGAGAGGCTATGGTCCGGCAGCGGACTGCAATAGGCGGATGATGACATATAAGTGAGGTTTTGCCGGAACCAACTGACCAAAAGGAGGCGCTCTTGACATTTTTTTTAATCTAATCGAGGAGCCAGCTTTATCGAGCTCATTAGCCGAGCCGCTCTGCTAACGAGCAAGGCGGCTGCTAAGTAGAAATGTAGAGACTGACCAGTAAACCGATGCAATTTCAACTTTACAGCCGAGAGGTAAGAGTTATTTTGCCTTTGGTTAGCGAAATTCGCTAGAAGTCGGTTGAAATAATTTAGGGCGTTCAATTGAACTAGTAATTTGATTTATTCTGTTACTTTATAATGAAACATAAATCGTTTATTAGCTGATAACGGTGTTTGAAATATTCATTCCAATTTGTTTGAGTTACAGGTGCGCAGAAATCTATTGTCTTTTTGGGGATAGGGCAAGTAGGTATTACTAAATGTATTTTATGTAAATGGATAAAGCGCTGTGAACAGAATTTCTGAAAAGGATCTGGTCTAATCTTGTGCAGTTACCGATTTTAAATAGACAATGTAAATCTGCTAATCGTAGAGAATGCTCCTAGCATTAAGGTTGCCTTTTGTACCATTTTGTGCAATAAAGTTTAAATAGATAAATAATTTGCTCGTGCTTTTTGAATATAGATATTTTTTCCGTTAGACAGTTTGATTCTGTATTTTTTTATATGAACAACCATAAATCCAGCGTGTTCTATTTTAGTTTCTTCATGTAAAGAAAAACATTTAACATTCCATAAAATAAAAACGAAACAAAAAACAATTAAAATAAACTAATATTATTAATTTTTAACTGCGTTTGTTTATTTAGCATGTAGAGCGAGTATAAATAATAATGCATCCGTGCGAGTGTATGTGTGTGTGATTGTGTGTGTATGCGTGTGTTTGTGCGCGCCTCCGTGCGTGCACGCGCGTGTTTGTGTGTGTGTGTGTGGGTGCGCAAATATCAGTAGGTAGGTATGTATGCATCGCATGTGAGTACATGTCTGTGTTTTTACGTGTACTAGCATCGAATTTAGATTTGAGTTGCGAACTTACAATCTTAAAAATACTCTATTAACCGGTTAGGTACCAGTTTTTATAAAGGTTAAATTATAAGTCGTGTCAAAGTCACCTCAAAAAACCGAGTTTCACCGTCGATCGCTCAGTATTCAAAGGCTGTCGCGATGTAATAACTCTTGTACTTTAATCAAATCTCACCGAATCCTTTAGCACGGAAAATGGTAAATGAAAGGGCACCCAAGTTAAGTTGTTGACGTTGCCTAATTGTTTGAGCTTGTTGATAACTTTCGGTTAATTGTCCGATAGGCTATTAATTCGGAAAATGGTGAACAAAGGTTTTGGAGCAATGTGGAGTTCGCCTCTATCGAACCCACTATAATTTATTGCTACACCGGATATAGGTCTGTTTTACCTTTTAATAATGAAAAGGAACATGAAAAATATCTTTCCTCACATAGACTTATGACAAGTACTTATGAATCGTCAAATTAAGCAGCTACAAATCTTTCTTATAATATAAAAATCAATTCCTCTTCATTAGTCTCACTAAAACTCGATGACGCCTGGACTGATTTGGCAAATTTTGGTCTTGAATTATTTGTGAAAATCCAGGGAAGGTTTAAAAGATGAATAACGGGTGGTACAAACTCTGCCGGGTCAGCTAGTAATCTATCTTTTTCTATCTATATCTTCTATCTATATCATCTTCTATACTTATAATAAATCTGTAGAGAAGTCAATTCCGTACCTACATGAAATATATTTTCAAAATAACTATCTGGGGTTGATTAGTGATCGATACTGATGTCAAAAATGCAATCAGTAAAATCAGTAAAACGGGAGAATTTTTACCTGTATGTTTGATCGCGCATCACGCGAAAACTACTGCATGGAATCAAATGCGGTTTTCACCAATGTATTGCTAAAAGTCTAACTTAAAATTTAGTTACCATTTTATGGAAGTCCGTTATTTCCGAAACCCGATATCCACGCGTGAGACGCCGCCGGCACAGCTAGTAAATAATAAAATTACCACCTTGTTAGGAAAGTTGTATGTATCGAGAAGAACCGGCAAAAACTCGATAGGTACTCTTTTTCATCGCCAGTGTTTACTTTTTTAAGTCACTCCTAAGACTAAGCGACTGGCCCTATGGCTAATTTGGTAGTGACATCTGCCTTCTGAGCCAAAGTTCGTGGAAACCGTGCACAGCAGGAAGGTTAAACTCTAGAGTTACTAAAACCTCTATCATCAGCCTATTGCAGTCCACTGCTGGACATAGGCCTCTCCAGCTGGTCGCCACCTACGGTAAACCTCTGGAGGATATACCCATAATCGCCACGCTGGGCAGACGGGTTGGCGATCGCAGGGCGTAGCTTCTTATTCCGGTGACGCTGCTGCCCGTCATCAGCTTATGGTATTTAGCTACGCCTTCTATCGTGATGGTTTTACCGCCACCAGTCGGTTTGCCAGAGCCTCGTTTGTTGTTCGGCAGGATGCACCACGGGCAGTTGAGGATGGCTTGGAGCGAAAAGGTGATAGGCCGCTCCCTTACATCCCTCCAGATATCTATAAAACATCACTTTACACAGATAGCCGCGCGAATACAGACAAGATCGTTAAACATTGGCGAATTTAATGCAAATGGAAATGCCCTTTGAAGGCAATTAAGTCTTGGATTCGTGGAGTTTGGAAAGCTGAGACAGGTGATGTGGCATTTTTTTTAACAAACGCTTTTTTTCTCTAAATGGCGATGATGATGGTCAGGGTGCCTTGTCATCATCACCGAGAGAGAGGTAGGGCATAGCGAATCTTCGCTCGAATTGAGCCGCCCGTCCGGGGAAGGACCTCCACCCTATAGAATACCGCAGTCAAATGACCTCTAGGTCGTGTTTCTGCCGGTGAGTAGGGTTTCCGGAGCTCGTGGGGGGGTTAGGGTTGGGCCGGCATGGCGGTGGCAACTGACAGGTAACTGACCAGTTACTTGCCAGTTGTCATAGCGACTTGGGCTTCTCTTTCGCTTTCCATCAGGCGAAGGGAGCCATTATGTCGAGCCACTATAAAAAAAAAAAAAAACCAAACTGATGGGGGAGCGGAAGGCTCTCATCCCTATGTTGGATGAGCGGAAGGCTCGCAAACGCCTAGCAAGAATATATTTCGTCTGAACTAAAATACATTGTATTAGGTTTCATTTTTCTATGGCAAGATAAGCTTTATTTCTTTTTAACCGACTTCGAAAAAGGAGGAGGTTCTCAATTCGTCTGTAAGTATGTATAATGTTTTTTTATTTTACACTAGCAAACCCGGCGAACTCCGTTTCGCCACCAGATGGCTTCTTTTTTCCTGAATTTTCTTTGTTATAAACCTCACGGAGCCCGAGACCTTTCCAACGAATACAAAACCGTGGAAATCGGTTCGTGCGTTCTGGAGTTATAGCGTCAGGGAGGAAAACCCGACTTATTTTTATATAGTAGATTTTAAGGGATTTTTATACATCATCAGCCAATCGCACGCTTCTCCAGTTGTTCGCCACGCTGGGCAGGCGGGTTGGCGACCGGAGGGCGTAGCACCTCACCCCGGTGAAGGTTCTGCCCGTTATCGGCCTGTGATTTTTGGCTACTCCTTTTTTTAGGAGCACGACATAATGGCTTCCCTGCGCCTGATGGAAAGCGCAAGATGAGCCCAAGTCGCTGCGACAACTGGCAAGCAACTGGTCAGTTACCTGCCAGTTGCCACCGCCATGCCGGCCCAACCCTAAACCCTGGCTGTCGATGTAGCGCTCACCCTACGAGCTCCGGAAATCCTAGTCACCGGCAGAAACACGACCCGAAGGTCATTTAGCTGCGGTATTCTATAGGTGGGTAGCTTAATTCGAGCGAAGATTCGCTATGCCCTACCTCTCTTATACGCTTTATGCCTCCAATCGTGATGGTTATACCGCCACCAGTTGGTTGCCTCGTTTTTATTCAGCACGATGCACCACGGGAAGGTGAGGGTGGCTTGGCGCTAAAAGATGACAAGTCGCTCCTGGCAGGTGACTGGCTTACCACATGTCACAGCGACTTGGGTTTTTCCTCTCGCTTTATAAAGAATCCTTGTTCAGCACACCAACAATTTCTTTAATCCACGTTCTAAAAGACTGGAATTGGATGAATTAATGAATTTGTTACGCGAAATGGCACAATCTCCCGAGAAGCGTATAGTAGTAAGATTGTTCGGGATTAGATGGATGGACCTGGAATCTGATGAATCACGTTAAGGATAGGGATCGAGACCGGGTGATTAAAGATTCTGGTGAATTTGTTTATAAAATATTTATAAAATATAAATATCAGACAACAGCACATACATTGTTCCGATCCCAAAGTAAGTAGCTTAAGCACTTGTGTTATGGGTATCAGAACGACGTAGGTACCACAAATAAATACTTAAATACAAATATAAACACCCAGACACGGAACAAACACAAGTGTTCATCACAAGAATGTTTGTCCCGGGTGGGGATCGAACCCACGACTCTTGGTTCAGAAGGCAGGACCAAAGTAACTACCAATTGAGCCACCAAGCCAGTCAATTTTCAATCAAAAAACCTTGCTTTGGTATATGTACTGTAGTTGACAGGCAATTAATAGTGACATTAATCTGCAAGATATTTAAATAACCTAAGATTTGCCGTACAGCGCCATCTAGTTCCATAGTAAGCCGAAGCTTGTACTATGGATAACTGATTTTAGATACTTTTTTTTTTAAAATACAAATTACTCTTAGCAAATACCCATACCAGTACAAACAGACATGTTTATCTGGATCGATCCTACGACGACTCTTTAGGACGCAGCGTCCAGCCTTCCGTCACCTAAAAGGAAACGAAAGAGAGGCCCAAGTCGCTGTGACATCGAACAAGTAGTAACCAAATCTATCACATGTTAGTTGCCACCACCATGTTTGCTTATTGGACTATTCTGCCTTGGAGCGAAATGATGATAGGCCGCTCCTTTTGATTCCCGCACAATACAAACATTTGTCATACACACGAGCGCATCCTCGCAACTAGCAGGGGTCCCCATTGCCGAACACAGCATAGAGGACTACATATTATTGAATAAATCATCATCATCATCTGATGATGATGATGATGACTCAATTAAAAATGAAAGATTATTCAATGCAATAGGCTGATGCCTATTGCAGTCCACTGTTAGACATAGGCCTCTGCAGTTGTTCACTACCTAGGGCAAACTTCTGGAGGATATACCCATAATCGCCATGCTGGGCAGGCGGGATGGAGATCGCAGGGCGTAGCTTCTTGCTCCGGTGACGCTGCTGCCCGTCATCGGCCTGTGGTGTTTAGCTAAATTGAATAAGTACTTGGAAGATAATCCTCTACAAATAATCTCATGACGACGCAGGCCCCGCTATTTCTTGAGGCCGAAAACCGGAGCCCGCGTCAGGCGAATCCCGAAGAGGCAATACAAAGAAGCCCTATTAAAATGCAAATAGCTTTCGCCTGAAGGTTTCCAGTATAATGCGGATCTTTTAAGAGAGATTTCTTAACTCCCGATGGATACGAAAGTAGTTAGAATCGAGAGTTGAGAGAGTATTCCTTCAATATTCAAAGATTAATTATCTCGTGATAAATCGCTCGCGTATAACAGAAACGAACTATTTTTTATAGTAACGTATAATTATAAATGTCTTCAGTACGCCTGACTGTCTGTATGGCTTGGTTTCCGAATAAACAATAGTGTTAATACATTTCATCCCGCGGGTTTCGTAGAAGTTTTCAGTTGTCAGTACTCACAGCACAAGCTCCGGCTTAGTTTGGGCCTAGATGGCGCTGTTTAGGCTAGCGTGGCATATCTATGGAGTTGTGGCAATATATATGGAGTTATTTAATATAAATTCTATTCTGTTGTATAGGCTGATAGGAATGAATGGAAAACATATTGCGCCGACTCCAGATAATGGGGACAGGGCAGGCAAAAGGTCATTCTATTGTATATTCTAGCTTGAAAATCAACAAAGCAAACTGCAAAACTCTATCAAAAATTCATTGCAACAGTAGACAAAAACCCCATCCAAAGATTATTTTCTAGAAGCCGGACCGTTTCCGGTTCCCCCGGAAATGAATGGCCGGAAGTGGTCGGTCTCGTTCGCTCCGGAGCGGAAAATTAGGGTCAGAACACACAAAGCGACAGGGATAGGGTCAAAGGTCAGGTGAGGGAATTTCAGGTGTAGAGAGAATAATGTGGCCCCTTGGGATGAAAGAGAACGGCCTATCATCTTTTCGCTCCAAGCCAACCTCACCTGCGCGTGGTGCATCCTGCCGAATAACAAACGAGGCGCTGGCAACCGACCGTATAACCATCACGATTGAAGGCGTGCTAAATACCACAGACCGATGACGGGCAGCAGCGTCACCGGAGCGACTGGTTTGTTATTCGGCAGGATGCGCCACAGGCAGATAAGGCTTGGAGCGAAATGATGATAGGTCGCTCCCTTACATTCCTTACTTTTATTTGCCTCCAGTGGCGAACCACTGGAGAGTCCTATGTCCAGCAGTGGACTGCAATGATGAGACCCAGTTAGACTCAATTGGAGGGAAAAACTTTTGTAATTATCAGGCTTAAAATCATATGAGAAAATTTAAGCATAGAAAAAAAAACATTAAACTGGTTTTGCCGATCCCTAATATCCTGTGATCAACACGAAACCCAACCATTCGGGTAATCACGCACATCGTTTCCTTGGGAAGGACTTTTTTTTAAAGCTGCTACTACATGAAAAGATAAGCGATGCTACTTTTTTTATTCGCCATCAGGTGTAAGGAAGCCATTATGGCGAGCTACTATAAAAAAAAAAGTTAACCCCCGAATGACAATTAGACAATGGCCGAGGCCTTTGTCCAGCAGTGGACTGCAATGGGCTGTTGATGATAATGAGGTTTTATTTTGTACCTTGTACTTTGTAGTTCACAACTGCAATCTAATAATAGAAAATATTTTTTATCATCATATATCTCGTACCGATACAAGGTTTCATGCTTAACATCTTGATAGTTGGAGATAATTAGGCTTTCACGATACGTTTTGTGCAATGGTTCTTTTGAAATCAGTTTCCTGCTGTAACTTTCCGAATGGGTACGACTTAGAGACTTTCAAGAGCGGAGTCCACTTTTTCAACCGCCACAAAACGCAAGCCAAATTTTTTAGAAGCTGGCAGCACACTTGTGACCTCTGGTGTTGCGGTGTCCATGGCTGAACTGTACAGTTAGGTGCCCTTCATGGCCTCAAGGTCCACCTGGGAGTAGCGGTATTTGGCCTTCCCGGATCAGAACTGCAGCTGGCCAGGCCAGGCTTACGCTACCAGAGTCCCTGCCAGCTGCTTGCCCACTGCGACACAGGATGGTTTGTTGGGTACGCCTCCCATTCTGAGAGGTGTGAGTCCCCCATACCACGTCATCTCCCCCGGAGGCAGCGTGAAGTGGCATGATGCGTTCTCCTCCCCAAAAAAATTGCCTACATTACCGTTTGTCTCCTTTTTCAATGGCAAAACAAATGTAAGCGCTGATGTCAGTTTTCTACAATAATTTAGCCTTAGACTGTATGACGTGGTCGTAGTTAAAAGTATAATAATGTGATGATAATATTGTAAACACTATATTGAAAAGAGCAACTACACGAGTATCTTGCCGGGGTCTTCTCGGTTAATGCTGTTGTGCGAACCGATGGTAGCTTACAGTTTGACGATTTGTAAGTGTTTTTCTTAAAAACCTATACGAATAAAGATTACTAGTATTTTGACTTGACCGGGTTGATTTATTAATAACTAACTGACTAGTTATTAAATAAATTACGCAAACATAGCTTATCTTTCCCTGTGATCAGACCTACGTTCGGAGGATATAGAAGATGCCCTCCCACCGGTAAACCGCCTAAGCACCACTCGGGTAATTGAGTACCTCGCCAAATTGGATTTTTTTATTTATTTACAACGCGCTGATGAAAAAATTGAACGAGTAATTAGATTAATTTCCTTATCTTCTTACTTAGTTTGTTTATTGAGGCCTTCGATCTGATCTTATTTATTTATTGACTGGCTCGGTGGCTCAATTGGTAGTGACCCCTGCTTCTGAACCAAGGGACGTGGGTTCGATTCCTACCCGGGACAAACATTCGTGTGATGAACACTTGTGTTTGTCCCGTGTCTGGGTGTTTATATTTGTATTTAAGTGTGATACCTTCGTTGTTCTGATACCCATAACACAAGTGCTTAAGCTACTTACTTTGGATCGGAGCAATGTATGTGAGTTGTCTAATATTTATATTTATTATTTAATATTTATCACACAAAAGAAATAGTGTACAAAGGCGGACTTAATGCCGCATAGCATTCTCTACCAGTCAACCATTGGGCTAAGCAGAAACAGATGTAGGTAGCGTGCTGTAAAGTTATCTTACCTACCTCATCATCAGCCTATTGCAGTCCACTGCTGGACATAGGCCTCTTCAGCTGTTCGCCACTTCGGGCAAACGTCTGGAGCCCATAATCGCTACGTAAGGCGTAGGTCCTCGCTCCCGTAACGCTGCTGCCCGTCATCGGCCTGTGGTATTTAGCTACGCGTTCTATCGTTGTTATACCGCCACCAGTCGGTTGCCATAGCCTCGTCTGTTATTCAGCAGGATGCACCACGAGCAGGTGAGGGCGGCTTGGAGTGAAAAGATGATAGGTCGCTCCCTTCCGTAGGTCATGTGATAATGTTGAAATCTTTGCTTAAACCCAAAGTTCATACCCCTTTTTTTCTAAATGACTACGATGGTGGCCAGGGCGCCTTGTCATCATCACCGAACTGTTAATGGAGTGGAAGGCTTTCATCCCTAGAGAGGTAGGGCATAGCGAATCTTCGCTCGAATTGAGCCGCCCGTCCGGGGAAGGACCTCCACCCTATAGAATACCGCAGTCAAATGACCTCTGGTCGTGTTTCTGCTGGTGAGTAGGGGTTTCCGGAGCTCGTGGGGGTTAGGGTTGGGCCGGCATGGCGGTGGCAACTGACAGGTAACTGACCAGTTACTTGCCCGTTGTCACAGGACTTGGGCTTCTCTTTCGCTTTCCATCAGGCGTAGAGAGGCCATTATGTCGAGCCACTATAAAAAAAAAAAAAAAAAAAAACCGTGTTCAAACCCCGCTAAGCAATCTTTACCGATGCAATTAATATTCCGTCACTAATTAATTAGCTCACAATGTACTAACCGCTATTGACCTAATTGCTTGTCGTTAAGCAATTGAATTATACAGGGCGATTGGTCAATTGTTTTATCAGATGAAAATTAAGGTCCGGTGGCTCATATGGTGGCCTTTTTGAAATGAGAGTAGTGGGTTCGAGTCATAGGTTTAAAGAATATTTATTTACTTACAATGAGAAACTTAACTACCTTCTACTTTATTGCGGCTACGTGCATAATCCGTCGATAATTTAACAAATTATTATTCGGGAACAATCCACCAGGTTGGTATTCTAATCGTATTATTACGAAAGGTTATCCTTTATTGAGGTCTTCAATCTGATCTTAACCACCTCATCATCAGCCTATTGCAGTCTAATGCTGGTCATAGGCCTCTACAGTTGTTCACCACCTAGGGCAAACATCTAGAGGTTATCCCCATAATCGCCCCCTGGGCAGGCGGCTTGGCGATCGCAGGGCATAGCTTCTTGCTCCAGTGACGCTGCTGCCCGTCATCGACTAAGGTATTTAGCTACGCCTTCAATTGTGATGCTTATACCGCCACCAGTCGGTTGCCAGCGCCTCGGTTGTTATTCGGCAGGATGCACCACCGGCAGGTGAGGTTGGCCTGGAGCGAAAAGATGATAGGCCGCTTCCTTACTCCCGCTCCGTGGAATTTTGTATTCGAATATTATAATTTTTGATTATTATTTAAGATTAATAAATCGAAAACAAATCATATTCTATGCACTATAATTTTGTACTTAGTAGTTTAAACTTTTTAATTGGTTAACTTTTTCTCTTTTCTTTAACGCAAAGATGACATTTAAACCTTCAAACCCTATCTAAGTCATAGAAGTAACTGAACGTCTTTGAATAAAACTTTAATAAATATTAATGTCGTTACGAAAACACTTCACAACCAATTATGAACCGGTTTCCATCCGAAATTGGATTCGAAATGTAATCTAGACAACAAAATAGTATGAATTACGGTATTACAACTATTTGCTATGTTTAATTGAAATTCGAGAGTTAACAATTGTGAATTTGCTTCAAATAGTTTTATATTTGCGTAGGCATTCGATTTCAAATTTTATAATGGCTGGAATCGTATTAATTCGTTAGAAACCAATTAAATCGTTATTCTTATCGTCATCGGTCTGTTGTATTTAGCAACGCCTTCATTGTGATGGTTATACCACCACCAGTCGGTTGCCAGCGCCTCGTTTATATTCGGCAGGATGCACCACAGGATGGTGAGGTTGGCTTGGAGTGAAAACATGTTAGGCCGCTTCCTTACTTAAAATACGAAAAATATATCATTTTCTAAAATACGGACTAAATAATAATGTAATTATTTTGACCTTGAAAACGTCCCTATTGTCTTTGGAGGAAGACTATATCCAGCAGTCGATGTCTTCAGGCTGATAACGATGATGATAATTACATACTGCCAAAATGCTTTCATGAGAGTCCTGCTACAAAAAACAGTTCATTTAAACACAGACACAGTGACTAAAGTTAAATTCGAAATCGTTCACAAATTGTCACTTCAATTTCAACTTTACTATTCCCTACGAAAGCTCCACTAAACTTTTAATTTATCAACAGCAGTAGTCTAAAGCACTGTTTTCTAAACTGTGGTCCGCGGACCCCTGAGGGCTCACGAACATTTATTTACGGGTCCGCGGTCCCAGACTCATTTATATTAATTAGATTCTAAGTAAACAAATACTGGAACAGGTTACATGTCATGTGAAATCTGATTTAATTGTCTGCAATTGAGTAAAATAATTCCTATGAACCCACAAAATATGGTTGACCTGACTGGCTGGATGGCTCATTTGGTAGTGACCTCTGCCTTCTGAACCAAAGGTCCTGAATTCGATCGCTGAGCAGTACAAACAATTGTGTGCATGAACATGTCTGTATTATTCTGGGTGTATTCTATATATAATATGTATTTATTTACAAAAAAAGTATCTAAGTAAGTTTATCAGTTGCCTAGTACCAGCTTCCATAGATGGCGATGTGTGTCCCATGGTGGCATGTCTTGGGCTATTTACTTATTATTTATTTATGATTTATCCAAAAGTTGTACCTTTTTTCTGCATGCTTGATTCTTTAGGGTTCGCGGTTTAAAAGGTTGGGAACCGCTGTTCCAAAGCATAAAATATCGACTACAAAGTTGCTAACACGACAGTTCTGTTTTTCAGTTGTCCTATTGTAATTCAGCTGAATGTGAAACGAGAGTTTCAGTCTCTGAAACTTACACACAGCGTCGCACATTTTATCCGACCGTTTCAGCGCATTCAAAGGAAAAAGTAGCGTGTCTGTCTCGAAATGTGGGGTTTACACGGCATGGGTGAATTAAATGTCGGAATGTGAGGGACGACCTATAATGGTTTTTTTTTCTAGAGGGGAATTTATTATGCATTAGGCACCTTCATGCCGCCTCCAAGGGAGTCGGCATGGTGTGTGGGACTCACACCTTCCAAGATGGGAGGGCATACCCACTAAACCGAAACAACTTCTCTCGTACGGTCTTTCTCACCGGTATCTGTCTTTAGCGGCGTGAAGGGCGTGGTGAACCGAAGAGTCGAGTGCGGGCGGATCTGGTCGGACCAACGTACTGGGCTGCGACCACGAGGCCTTTTCCCATCCACCTTCCGGTCACAATAAGCCTGTCGAGGTTGTCACTGTCTTTCCTAGCTATGTGACCGAAATATTCTAGGACTTTGCGTAGGCACTCGGAAGACAATCGCGAAGAGATCTTAAGTTCTCGCAGTATAGAGACATCATCAGCCTAATTACAGTCCACTGCTGACATAGGCCTCTCCAGTTGTTCGCCACTTAGAGCAAATATCTGGAGGATATACCCATAATCGCCACGCTGGGCAGGCGGTTTGGCGATCGCAGGGCGTAGCTTCTTGCTCCGGTGACGCTGCTGCCCGTCACCGGTCTTAAGTATTTAGCTACGCCTTCAATTGTGATGGTTATAACCGCCACCAGTCGTTTGCCAGCGCCTCGTTTGTTATTCGGCAGGATGCACCACGGGCAGGTGAGGTTGGCTTGAGCGAAAAGATGATAGGCCGCTCCCTTACATCAGTATAGAGACGTTCGTCCGGAATGCTGTCCAGGGAATACGAAGCGTCCTTCTCAGCACCACATCTCAAACGCATCAATGCGTCTGCGGTCCCGCCGCCTTCAGGGTCCATGTTTCGGCGCCATATGAAAAGATCGAGAAGACCAGAGTCCGTACCAGTTTTGATTTTGTTTTTACGGAACTGTTACGATCCCTCCAGATTTTCTCAGCTGAGACATGGCGCTCTTAGCCATACCAATTCTCCTGCGCACTTCCTTCTCGCTAAGTCTGATTCACTTACATTTCAATATAGTTTTTTTTTTTTTTATAGTAGCTCGACATAATGGCTTCCCTACGCCTGATGGAAGCGAAAGAGAAGCCCAAGTCGCTGTGACAACTGGACAAGTAGCTGGTTAGTTACCTGTCAGTTGCCACTGCCATGCGGCCCAACCCTAACCCCCCACGAGCTCCGGAGACCCTACTCACCAGCAGAATCACGACCCGGAGGTCATTTGGCTGCGGTATTCTATAGGGTGGAGGTCCTTCCCGGACCGGCAGCTCAATCGAGCGAAGATTCGCTATGCCCTACCTCTCTTAGTTTTGCCCGTGCTATGTAAATGCAAGCAGCACACCATTAAGTAAAACACCATTAACACGACTCAGCGTGCAGCGCGTCTATTGTTCGTCAGGATTACGCCTAAGTGACTCTACTTGGCTGGTGAAATAGCGTTAATTAATACCAGCCGTAAGATACTATTATTAATAACACTCTCTTTGAGATTGAATGTAAGACTTTTCTCTAATAACCGACTATTGCAGTATCACTATCACGATGCAAAGCGTAGCTAAATATCATAGGACGATGACGGGCAGCAGCGTCCCAAAGTAAGAAGCTACGCTCTGCAATCACCAAACCCGCCCAATCATCATTCACATCAGCCTATTGCAGTCCACTGCTGCTGACATGACTCTCCAGTTGTTCGCTACTTAGGGCAAACATCTGGAGGATATACCCATAATCGCCACGCTGCGTAGCTTCTCGCTCCGGTGACGCTGCTGCCCGCCATCGGTCTGTGGTATTCAGCTAAGCCTTCAATTGTGATTGTTATTCCGCCACCAGTCCGGTTGCCAGCGCCTCGTTTGTTATTCAGCAGGATGCACCACTGGCAGGTGAGGTTGGCTTGGAGCGAAAAGATGATAGGCTGCTTCCTTACATCCTGTACAACCCGCCCAAACGTGATGATTATTCCTCCAGGTAAAGCCTCCAGATGTCTCTGAGGTTTATTTCACGCAGTGGACTCGATAGGCTCTTGATGATGATATGAAATATCTATTCCAGACATTCTTTGGGTAGATTACGGAGGAGCGGATGATTCTGACCCCAAACATAGACCATTTGCTTTTAGCCTATAAGCGACGTTCGCAATATACCGAGAGGGTGGTCGCAAGGTGAAATGTCGTGTAAAGGCAAACAAATGAGGACTCAACTGAACACCCGCCCAGCTTTGTCCGGGGATTACGGACATTTGTGGACGCACTGGCGGTCACAGGTGACAGGGCGGGTAGCAGGAGGACCGCTTAGGACAGTCTCGATTGAAGGTGAATTGTGGTCACCTGATATTAAACTTTGGGTTAGAAGACACTTACTTGAAACGAAAATAAAGAAGTTTGAGGATGACCAAGTTCCGATCTTTTTTACAGTAGAATAATAATAGTGAAATGGATGTAAGGGGCTGCCTGTCATCTTTTCGCTCCAAGCCAACCTCACCTGCCCGTGATGCATCTTGACCGATGCAAACGAGGCGCTGGCAACCGTATGGCGGTATAACTATGACATTGAAGGCGTAGCTAAATACCAGAGACTTACGACGGACAGCAGCGTCACCGAGCGAGAAGCTACGTCCTGCCCAGCGTGGCGATTATGGGTAAATCTTTCAGTTTGCTCTAAGTGGCGAACAACTGGAGAGGCCTACGTCCAGCAGTGAACTGCAATAGGCGCTGATGATGAATATACATTTAAGAGAGGTAGGGCATAAGCGAATCTTCGCTCGAATTGAGCTGCCATCCGGGGAAGCACCTCCACCCTATAGAATACCGCAGCCAAATGACCTCCGGGTCATGTTCCTCATTCCTGTCGGTGAGTAGGGTTTCCGGAGCTCGTGGAGATTGGGGTTGGGCTGGCATGGCGTGGCAACTGACCGGTTACTTGCCCGTTGTCACAGCGACTTGAGCTTCTCTTTCGCTTTCCATCAGGCGTAGGGAAGCATATGTCGAGCTACTATAAAAATTTTTTTTTTATAATAGCTCGAATAATGGCTTCCCTACGCCTGAAGGAAAGCGAAAGAGAAGCCCAAGTTCACTGTGACAACTGGCAAGTAAGCTGGTTAGCTACCTGTCAGTTGCCACTGCCATGCCGGCCCAACCCTTACCCCCCACGAGCTCCGGAGACCTACTCACCAGCAGAAACACGACCCGGAGGTCATTTGGCTGCGGTATTCTATAGGGTGGAGGTCCTTCCCCGGACGGGCAGCTCAATTCGAGCGAAGATTCGCTATGCCCTACCCTCTTAAATAACAATACAAAAACACAACGACAATACACTCATCATCATTATCGTCTGCAAACGTCCACTGCCTCCTTAGACCCCCCAAATGACAATTACACTTTGGAAGTATATGCCTTAGTCACCACGCTTGCAGGCGGTTGGTGACCGCAGTAGGTTTATTTGTAATCAGTTACAAGCTGCTGCCCGTTTCCTGATATTCCCTTAGTCGTCTTCTAAACACTCATGGAATGAGATAGGGCAGTTCCATTCCAATTCAGAACCACACGTTCGATAAGAATATCATTTCATCTTTTTTCTGTCATGGAAATCTCATTTTTATACTGACATTTTAAACTGATTTCTATTTTTTTTTGACATTATTTTTGCGACATATTTGATATTGACATTTGTGATGATAATCGAATTTATGCATGTGTGTACATTATTTATTGTGTTTGACTTATTGATGCATCCTGGCGCTTTGGGACTGTGAGCCGGGATGTATAAAATGAATGTATAAATAAATAAATAATAAATAGCATATCGCCATGATAAAGATATTTTTTTATTCCTTATGGGTTTGCGCTTGGCCACAATTCACCTAGTGTTAAGTGATATTGCAGCCTACGATGGAGCACGCTTACCCAGAAAATACCGATTCACTCTCGCTTTGAACACCTCAAGATTATATGTCTCCGGAAACAAAGAGTCCGGCAAGGAGTTCCATAGTTTGGCCGTTCGCACCAAGAAAGTAGAGGCAAACCGCACCGTGCGAGTCCTTGGACCTGCGCCATAAAACGGTGTCCTCTTGGCCGTATCTCTACTCGTCCGGTGGTAAAATGGAGCTGGGGAATTAAATTGTGTAGTTCAGTCGCAATATAAATAAATAAATAACCCAAGACATGCCACGCTGGGCCACACAGCGCATCTAGTTCCAAACTAAGCCGAGGCTTGTACTATGGGTACTAGACAACTGATAAACTTACTTAGATACATTTTTTTAATAAATAAATACTATTATGCATAGAAAACACCCAGACCAATACAAACTGGACATGTTCATGAACACAAATGTTGTACTGTGCGGAAATCAAACCACGACCCTAGGCTCAGATGGCAGAGGTCACTACCAAATGAGCCACCGAGCCTGTCAATCTATCTATCTAATATCTCCAAAATGATACTCTTTAACCGTCACGTGATATTAAACCTAATAGTAATTACATGATATTGACACATCAATCACCTGTGACGGGGGAGGAGCACAAATTATATTAGCGATCCAAAATTACCGGAATATTAATGTGTGGTTCAAGGGGTGTGATATGGGAAACGTTTATTGGAAGTGACTTACGAATAGACGGTACCTTTGGTTATGGTAAAGTTTGTTTGAGACGGTAATGTGTGGGTAAAGTTGGTGTTTAGTTTAATAGTAAGCAAAATCAAAACTAACGGATTAACCCAAGACATTACGCTGGTTATACAGCGCCATCTCGTCCCAAAGTGAACCAAAACTTGTATTTAGGCACTAGACAATTAATTATGTTAAAGATAAGCTTACTTAGATACTTTTTTTTGTAAATCATCATCATCCTCTTAGCTTTGTCCCGGTTTGTGCCTCTAGGCCCAGGGTCCGCTTTGACCCGCTTTAAGGTTAATTTTTTTTTTTATCTAATTTATAATTAATTTTTTTAAGGCCCCAGACTGTATGACGTGGTCGTAGTTAAAAATATGAATGTGATAATAATATTGTAAACACCATTTTGAACAGAGCAACTACACGAGTTTCTTGCCGGTATCTTCTCGGTAGAACGCTGCCACGAGTTTCTTGCCGGTATCTTCTCGGTAGAACGCTGCTTTCCGAACCGGTGGTAGCTTCGACGATTTGTAAGTGTTTTTCATAAAAACCTATACAAATAAAGATTATTTTGACTTTTGACTTGACCATGATCCTAGATTTAGCGAGTCTGGTTATTACATTGAAGCGACTGCCATCTGACCTTCGTAACCCTCAGAAAGGGGAACCAGACAAATTTGGATCATGGTTACTCGTTCAGAATTAAACTGGATGTGCAGGTTTCCTCACAATGTTTTCCTTCACCGCTAAGCTAGTGGTATAATTCCGCACATAGATTTTTGCAAATCCAGAGGTGCGTGCCCCACGCGGATTCGAACCGACGACCTCACGTGTGTGAAGCGACGATCTTACCACTAGGCTATAAATACACATAAATCCTACTAAAGTATGTTGGAAGAGTGTTCTACAGCCTATTTGTTCGGCAGATGTAAATTTTCCGACTTTATTGCAGAATGTTTCCCACATAACAAGGTTTTTACCCCATAAAAAACCGCAAAAAGTGAAACGAAATATTTAAATGCACGAACAGAATCTGGGTTGCACACTGCGAATGTAAAAAAAACATGTAAAGATACATAAAAAAACGTGTAAAACAAATAGAGAAACTCGTTACGGCTCGGTTTGTAGCCGCGTGGGCGGCGTACGGATTTGAAATCAAATCCTGTCTAGGCATCCCTTTCTGGCGGGCAGGTGTAAAAAGCGGTCACGTGTGAGCCGGATTAGATGACTGAAGGGGGTTTTCTGGAGATTTACTGGACTACCTCGATGGTTCATTTGGTAGTGACGTCTGCCTTCTGAGGCAAGGGTTGTAGGTGCGATTCCCGCACAGTACAAACATTTCTGTTCATGAACATGTCTAACTTCACGACATGTATAACTATCTATCTATACTTATAATAAATCTGTAGAGAGGGTCAATCTGTACATGAAATATATTTTAAAAATAACTATCAGGGGGTGATTAGTGATCGACACTAATGCCGAAAATGCAATCAGTAAAATTTTGTCCGTCTGTCAGTCTGTCTGTATGTTCGTCATAGACACAAAAACTACTCAACGGATTTAACCGAATTGAATACAATTATTCTTCATACTCCTGGGAAGGTCATAGTATACTTTTGATCACGCTACAACCAATAGGAGCAAAGCAGTGAAGGGCAGTGGGAGAAAACGGGAGAAATTTGTATCTGTATGTTTGAACGCGCATCACGTGAAAACTACTGCATTGATTTGAATGCGGTTTTCACCAATGGGTTGCTAGAGGTTTAACTTAAAATTTAGGCCCTATTTTATGGAAGTCCGTTATTTATTTAACCCGATTTCCACGCGTGCGACGCCGCCGGCACAGCTAGTTATATACTAGCTGTGCTCGCGACTTCGTCCGCGTGGAATAGTTAATTTTTCCCCGTTTTTGTTACATTTGCCTTATGTCTTCGCTCCTAATAGTTGCAGGGTCATGTTATATAGCCTAAAGCCTTCCTCGATAAATGGTCTATTCAACACAAAAAGAATTTTTCATTCGGACCAGTAGTTCCTGAGATTAGCGCGTTCAAACAAACAAACAAACAAACAAACAAACTCTTCAGCTTTATAATATTAGTTAAGATAGTTAAGATTGTAAGTTGAGTATGGCGATAATACTAAATGAGTATGATGTTTGTGTCCTACAAAGTTGGTTTGCAAACATCACATCATACGAGTATCATATCATCAGCCAATTGCAGTCCACAGTATACATAGACCTCTCCAGTTGTTCGCCATTTGGTCAAACATCTGGAGTCTTTACCCATAATCGCCACGCTCTTACGGCGTGTTGGCGATCGCAGGACGCTCATCGCTCCAGTGACGCTGCTGCCCGACATCGGCCTGGGTATTTAGCTACGCCTTCAATTTTTTTTTAGAGGCTCGACATAGTGGCTTCCCTACGCCTGATGGAAAGTGAAGAGTAGCCCAAGTCGCTGTGACAACGGGCAAGTAACTGGTCAGTTACCTGTCAGTGCAACCGCCATGCCGGCCCAACCGTAACCCCCCACGAGCTCCGGAAACCCTACTCACTACATAATTGTGATGGTTATGCACATTTGCATAGTTTTTATGGAATATACCGTCTCTCCCCTCCTACCAGCGGATCCCTGCCGGCCTTTCCCCACTGTCCGTCCTCGTTACTGCCGGCCGTGTCCGCGTCAACAGACCTGAATGCTTGCCGCTGCCACTCCTGAGCTACACTTTGTGTCCAGTGACGCAATCTATGTGCCTTCAAATGTACAGCAATAGCGTGGAATATTTATTTTTTTCATAGTAGCTCGACATAATGGCTTCCCCACGCGAAAGAGAAGCCTAAGTCGCTGTGGCAAGTCACTAGTCAGTTACTGTCAGTTGCCACCGCCATGCCGGCTCAACTCTAACCCTCCACGAGCTCTGAAAAGCCTACTCACCGGCAGAAACACGTCCCGAAGGTCATTTGGCTGCGGTATTCTATAGGGTGGAGCCCTTCCGCGGGGCGGCTCATTCGAGCGGAAGAATAATGTCGTAATAGAGCCAAGTCAGCGAATAGGGGTCGATATGTGCGCTCTTACCTCTACACAGTGGTCGCAAGTTCGATCCCCGCACAGTACAACGTACTGAACATTTGTGTGCATGAACATGTCTGTTTGTATTGGTGGGTGGTGGTGTATTCAATGTTAAAAATTCATATTAAGACTTGCTCGGTGACTTTAGTGGTAGTGACTCCTGCCTTTTAACCCAAGGGTCGTGAGTTCGATCCTCACCCGGGGCAAACAATTGTTAAGAGAGGTAGGGCATAGCAAATCTTCGCTCGAATGAGCCGCCCGTCCGGGGAAGGACTCCTTTAGAATACCGCAGCCAAATGACCTCTGGGTCGTGTTTCTGCCGGTGAGTAGGGTTTTCGGAGCGCGTGGGGGGTTAGGGTTGGGCTGGCATGGCGGTGGCAAGTGACAGATAACTGACCAGTTACTTGCCCGTAGTTACAGAGATTTGGGCTTCTCTTTCGCTTTCCTCAGGCGTAGCGAAGCGATTATGTCGAGCCACTATAAAAAAATGTCTTTCTGGTAATAAATAGAGTATTATTATGTGTAAGAATGACTTCTCCACATACCAAGTAAATAGTGATTAAACAAAGCCCCAGCAGTGTCCAGCGAGGCTTAACTCTTTCAGTCACGCTTTAGATTAAGAATATGTTGAATGTTCATTTATTGTTTTGGCATTATCTACAGCTAAAATGATCTGGAAAGTATGAATAAAAATCTAGGTAGGAATCGCGGAATGAGGTGGTTTGTGCACTACCCACCATGACTGTTGATAGAAACAAAACAATTATGTGTTACTTATATTGTTTATTAATATTATATGTATATGAAATTTTCCACAACGAACTAAGACAAATTTTTTTTCATGAAAATCTGAAAAACAAGCTTGTCCCTTGCAGAGACAAAGAGGCACTTTGCATGTTACACTGCCATACAGTACGGACTGGAGATTTTTTAGTGCTGCATAGACAGCATCTTCTTGATGTGCTTCTTTCAGGTTGATGGCGACTGGATTCAAGACGAATTCTGAAGGGACTGTGGGCTTGTGACGTTTTATAAAGCAGGGCCTGGAGAAGAGCTGTAGAACCTCGATACATAGGCGTCATGTAAATCAGGTGCTGATGACCAGTAATCTCTGTAGCTCGCGCAATTTCTTTATACCCATTACAAGTTCAAAGCATAATAACATCAAGCTCTCTGTAGTGGTGGGTGTATAAAACTTTCCTGATTGAGTAGCGTAAAGATTTGTTTAAGCATAAAAGATCTTGTAATGACAGGCTCGGTGGCTCTATTGGTAGTGACCCCTGCCTTCTGATCCGAGAGTCGTGGGTTCGATTCCCACCCGGGACAAACATTCGTGTGATGAACACTTGTGTTTGTTCCGTGTCTGGGTGTTAATATTTGTATTAGTATTTATTTGTGGTACCTTCGTTGTTCTGATACCCATAACACAAGTGCTTAAGCTACTTTCTTTGGGATCAGAGCAATGTGTGATGTTGTCTGATATTTATTATTAAAAATGCTCTGTACAAAAAAGGCGAAATAGTAGAAGAGGTTGCACATTCTCCATGCTAAGAATTTGATCGGTTATTCCCACACATTCAGTAAACTCACCAGGTATGTCCATTCTATAATTCTTCTTCCATTTTGGAGCTATTGTAGCCTCTGTTTGAGTTTACGGTGTTAGACTCTGAGGTCAGGATTGCAAAGTACTAAGTTAGAGAGAGGGACTGTCTCATCGGAATCAAAGTTGTCATAATCAGTCACTTGACTTCTCCAATCGAATCGCCTAACACCAGCGGATTTGGCTGATCTTCTGTATCCTCATCGCTACAAATACCTCGCTATCTGAAGGAATATCTTCTAACAGTATTCTTCGATTTGTCTATTATTTAGCGCTGGCGCGGCATACTGAAATAAATATAAAAATACATGAATACTTACATGCCTAACTCTATGTAGATTAAACCTATAAACCTGCAACAGTCACGGTGGTTAGTTACTAACCACTATTATTTCGTCGTCAATACACATTAAAAATATAAAATTATGATAGTTTTCATACACATACATATGAAATAGATATTGGAGGATAAGTTGAATACAAAACTTAAGAAAAAACGTTACTTACCCCGCTTCCAGATAGTTTTTATCAAACCACAAGAAAAAATGTACGTTAGCGCAATTTTCTAATGAAAACAAATGAACTGTCATTCATCGAAAATGCCGCCAACCGGTCGCATCTTGTCAAAAAAGGTACAAACATTCATGATAATTCACGCGATCGTCGGAGATGGCGTGGATTTTATATAAAAATCAGAATCTGGTGGTTATTGACACTAACCACCAAGACTGAAAGAGTAAAGAGTTCCGCCTTAAGAGTGCCATCTGAGTGGGATGAGATCGGCGACTAAGCGCTCCCGAGTTGATATATCCTTTTTGAAGTAATAGTTTGTGGATAGTATAGAAAGGGCAATCAGTAACTTATGATTATTATGATAATTGGACTGGCTCGATGGCTCATTTGATAGTGACCTCTATTTCCTGACCACGGGTCGTGGGTTCGATTCTCGCACAGTACAAACATTATGAACATGTCTGTTTGTATTGGTCTGGATGTTTTCTTTGTATATGTATTTATTTACAAAAATGTATCTACCGGCTATCGGCGCTCGCACATAGATGAAGTGCCTGTGTTAATATTTGCACCCACATATCTAAATCATCATCATCACATCATCATCAGCCCTTACAATCGGTCCCACTGCAGGCATAGGCCTCCTCTCTTGATGCCATTCACCACGGTCCTGCGCTACTCTCGCCCAAGTTTCTATCATATCACATATCTAAATAAAATAATTAAATAGTGGGGCGCGAGAGTTCACTTCAGACAATCTAATAATTTGATAAATCCTAATTCATTGAATAAATCCCAAGATTATTGCTCATCGTAGGGCTATCATCATCAGCCTATCGGAGTCCACTGCTGAGAGGTCTATGTACCTCTCAAGTTGTCCGCCACTTTGAGCAAAAATCTGGAGGTTTTACCCATATCCGACACGCTGGTTAGGCGAATTGGCGTTCGCAGGGCGTAGAGCCTCGATTCAGTGACGCTGTTGTCCGTCATCGGCCTGTGGCATGTAGCTACGCCTCTATCGTTATAGCTACACCCGCCACTAGTCGGTTGCCAGCCCCTCGTTTATTATTCAGCAGGATGCACCACGGACAGGTGAGAGTGGCTTGGAGCGTAAAGATGATGGGCCGCTCCCTTAAATCCCATCAGTTACTGTATGCGATACCAACTGTGGCAAAGGATTGCATTGGAAATTCTACAATATTAATCGGGCCGAGAAAGAAGCCGATTAAACGGATAGCTTTGTGATAGGGAAAATATCGGAAGCATTTAATCCATCGAGCGAACTATTGCCCGTTTATCGAGAAATTAAAGGGATTTTTCGAATTTCCCCTTAGCCGAGATACAAATACGTTTTGAGAAATGAAATATGTTGCATTTTTGTTTGGATAAGCGGGCATACGTGAAATTGAATAATTTAACGGACTTTTGAAAGGCTGTTGAGAGCAGGATGCTTTTAGCGGCTAAAAGGTGTTGTATTGGGTTACGCTCATCGCTTTTAATGCTGCAGATGTGAAAGTGTTATTCATTGTTTGGTTGGTAGATTTTTTGTGATTTAGCTAACTGCGAGAATCGTGCAAGGTTTTGAGTCATCATTATCATACGTTCGCAATACACTGCTGGACATAAGGCTCTCTAATTTTTTTTTATAAAAAGGTGTGTGAGGATGACTTCACTCCTCCTGATAGTAAGCGGTCGTGAGGTCCAAATGTTAGGTCGAGAGGCACATTAGGGCCAACCCACCGCACCTGTCCGCCTTTACCCTGACGGCCCCTCTGAGACGTTTCACGCCCGCCCTAAAGAACCCAGGATTGTAAGAAGAAGGAAACACCTGAGCTGGAAGGGTATTCCATGATTTCTTTCCTGCTAATCTCATATTATATCGCTTGCTCGTTGAGGAACTTTTTCTTAAGCTTCTGGACCTTACGTAACGTAGTGTCCACATTGAAGACTTTCGTATTTAGGCACTGAGGGATTCTTCTATTCACCTCGTCCTCAGAGTTGTTTTCACCTAACTAAGCCATAGGTATATTTATTTTAAATAGTTCTTACAGAGTTATTATTACTGATTTATTTTAAACGGTGAATTATATTCTTCTGCATCAATAATTAAGGTACACGAGTAATATACGAGACATAAAGAACTCAAGTTCGGTCTGCTATATAAATCAAGCCCAATTTAAAATTCACAAATACAAAGAGACAAAAATATTGAAATATTCGTGTCATAGGGATTAACGTTATTTTTGTACAGTGAAATTCGGTGATTGATTTGTGTACCTCGACGGGTGTGTGTTCTAGTGACTGGCTAATGTTTGCTTTGACCGAAACTGAAAACGGTTTTTGGAGTAACAATAACCAAAGTTAAACATAATAAAAAATCCTTTGGCGTGGAAATCACTACATATCTACTATAAAAAAAGTATAAAGTATACTTGCAGCAAAGTTCTATGATTTATCCTTTTCTAATTCCGGTTTATATCAAGGAAATATGAATAAATAAGATTTGTAATATTGTACATATTAGTATAGTTTAGGTTTTATTTATTTATTGTAGGCTTAAGGTTACTTTGTACTTTTACTTCTTAATAAAAAATATATAGATAATATTAGACAATATCACAAATTATATTGTTCCGATCACAAAAGCAGTACATACCTTAAGCTTGTGTTATGGGTATCAGAACAAAGAAGGTATCACAGATATGTACTTAAATGTAAATTATAAACAAGGAGAACATACTACAGACAGGGAACAACACAGATGTTCATCACTGAGCGAACCCAGACCCTGGCACAGTAGGCAGGAGTCACTACAAATTGAGCCACCAGAAGACGGATTACAGTACACGACCCAGATCAATGTGCCAAATTTCGAGCACAAGCAGCCATCAACTCGATACATTTGTCAATTTCCCCAAAAAATGTAGAAAGAAAATAGAGCCTATGCAGTAACTTAGATGATTTTTTTACAGTAACTGTCAAAACGTAAGAAAGTCGACATGTGCTTGTACATAAAAGTGAAAAACTCTATTTAATTTGAAACCGAAACCCCGTCGCTTAAACCGCGTTTGATAGCCGATAACACCGAAACCGAAACATTCACATCACTAGTACGTTATATTTATGTGTTGAAATGGCAATTAAAACGGTCCCAGAGATATACGAGCGATACTAGGTAGCGTTTTGTTGCTATCCCCACACCATTCGTTTGTAACAGATATGCATTGCTGAGTACAAACAAAAATACCTGTTCCAGTAATTATTTAAGTGATTTTTTAACTGGTACTATCCTCATTAATTAGTGTTACTATTATAATTTTTGGGATGTAAGGGAGCGACCTTTTCGCTCCAGCCATCCTCACCTGCCCGTGGTGCATCCTGCCGAACAACAAACGAGGCTCTGGCAAACCGACTGGTGGCGGTAAAACCATCACTATAGAAGGCGTAGCTAAACACCACAGGCCGATGACGGGCAACAGCGTCACTGGAGCAAGAAGCTACGCCCTGCGATCGCCAACCCGCCTGCCCAGCGTGGCGATTATGGGTATATCCTCCAGAAGTTGCCCTAAGTGGCGAACAACTGGAGAGGCCTATGTCCAGCAGTGGACTGTAATAGCTGATGATGATGATGATTATAATTTTTTGGTCAGCATACAGAAATGCACTACTGTGGCTGAGAAATAAAGAAAAAATGTGTTTTACCTAAACGACTTAGTACTTTACTACTTTATTACCTAAAACGACTAATACTATACACTGTACTACAGCACGGATTGGCACAAAGTCTTGGAAAAAAATCCGTTTCACTTCCTCATCAGATACAAATTGCACCCAATCAGTGCCTGCGCACAGTAACGACCCATTAGTGCGGCCCGGCAACCACGATAGCGCATTCACCTCTGATTCTATAGCGAATGGAGTAATGGTCGTAATCGAGATTAGTAGCTTGTAGTTTCTTGTATAGAATATTTACAAAATCTCCATCATCCACTGCTGCACATAGGCCCAAAGACAATTGCCCAATTACAATTGCTCAATGACAATTGCCCAATTGACAATTTCCCAAAGTGTCATTGCCCATAGGACAATTGCCTAAATGACAATTTCCTAAATGACAATGCCCATATGACAATTGCCCAAATGGACAATTCCCCAAATGGCAAACAAGCCTGCGGTATCCACTTAACATCACGCAGGCCGGAGCCCGCCTGATGTTAAGTGGTACCGCAGCTTATAGACGCCTGCAACATCAGGGGTATCACATGCATGTTGCATACCCTAACCCCCGGCTGTCGATGCAGCACTCACCCCACGAGCTCCGGAAACCCTACTCACCGGCAGAAACAGGACCCAAAGGTCATTTAGGTGCGGTTTTCTATAGAGTGGAGGTCTTCCCCCCGGCGGGCAGATCATTTCGAGCGAAGATTCGCTATGCCCTACCTCTTCTAATACCATTTGAGGGGATTTGCCTTTGTCAAGTTCATCATCATCATCAACCTATCGTAGTCCACTGCTGACCAAAGTAGCTAACAACTGAAGAGCCTATGACCAGCAGTGTTCTGCGATAAAACCTCATCATCAGTATAAATAAGTAATATTAGAACGAAAACGTAAGTGGGAGCAGCGTAAGGCATCACAATTGTTTGTCTGCCGCCTCTTGCATAAATTAAAAATATCGACTCTTATTGGAAAATATCCTCAAGTGTTTAATTCCCTCCGCTTTGAACGACTTTGACCCCAATACTTAATATAATGATGTAGATAATTGTCTTTGTATTGAACCTGATTCACAGAAAATATCAAGGATAGATCACTTTGAAATCATCATACTTGTCACATTTTCTTTACTTTCGAAATGCTGGAAAAAGGACCTAGTTCATAGGCCTCTCCAGTTGTTCGCCACTTTTGGCAAGCACGCCACGCTGTGGGCAGGCTGGTTTGGCGATCGCAGGGCGTAGCTCCACGCTGGGGCAACGCTGCTGCCCTTCGTATGGACTGTGGTATTTAGCTACGCCTTCAATCGTCGTGGTTATGCCGCCACAGTCGATTGCCAGAGACCTCGTTTGTTACTCGGCAGATGCACCACGGCAGGTGAGGGTGGTTTGGAGCGAAAACATGATAGGTCGCTCCCTTAATTTCCCTGTACTGGACACTATGCTAATAAATAAATAAATAACCCAAGACATGCACGCTGGGCCACACAGCGCCACCTAGCCCCGAACTAAGCCGAAGCTTGTACTATGGGTACTAGACAACCGATAAACTTACCTAGATACATTTTTTTTGTAAATAAATACATATTATACATTGAAACACCCAGAGCAATACAAACAGACAGTTCATGAACTCAAATGTTTGTACTGTGCGGGAATCGAACCCACGACCCCTTGGCTCAGAGGGCAGAGGTCACTATCAAATGAGCCACCGAGCTTGTCCTGAATAATTTGCTAGTAGCACAAAAAGACTACAAATTGCGATAACTGCTTAACAAGGCTGGCCGTAGCCGTCTTGCCACCTTAGCGGTATAAAAGAAGACAATTCCGTTTTATCCTTGATACATTTCTGGCAGACCCCTCTTAGTCTTAATCATTAGCTCAAGGGTCGCTCGGGGCTCGTTATTTAGATGTAAACCACCCTGATTACGAGTCGGGGAATTGGGTTATGTTTGTTGCAAAGTTAGGTTATGTCATGATATAACAGATTATCAGACAGTTCAGAAATGTGGTTTTAATTTTTTTTAGTAGCTCGACATAATAGGGTTGTAAGGAGCGGCCTATCATCTTTTCGCTCCAAGCCATCCTCACCTGTGCCTGGTGCATCCTGCTGAACAACAAACGAGGCTCTGGCAACCAATGTTTTTTATATAGTGGCTCGATATAAAGGCTTCCTACGCCTGATGGAAAGTGATAGAGAAGCCCAAGTCGCTGTGACACGGGCAAGTAACTGGTCAGTTGCCTGTCAGTTGCCACCGCTATGCCGGCCCAACACCAACCCCCCACGAGCCCCGAAACCCTACTCACCGCAGAAACACGACTCAGAGGTCATTTTACTGCGGTATTCTATAGGGTGGAGTCCTACCCCGGACGGGCGGCTCAATTCAAGCGAAGATTCGCTATGCCTCTCTAAAAAAAAACTTGGCGGTATAACGTGGCGGTATAACTATCACGATTAAATGCGTAGTATGCAAGTGGTATGGATACGTACGTAGCGTCTCCGGAGCGAGGGAGCTCTGCCCTGAATCGCCAACCCGCCTGCTCAGCGTCGCAATTATATGTGAAGCCTCCAGGTGTTTGCCTAATGCAGCGAACAACTGAGAGGCCTGTGTCCAGCAGTGGGCTGGGATAGGCTGATGATGGTGATGACTTGTGAATCGATCGCCCACCATAATAGTTATCAAAAAAAAACGATTGGATAAACTAGCAATGAGCAAATTTCACCTGAAAACTGTGGTCGCACTAACATAAAACGACTTATTAGCAAGTCATATTCAACAAACCATTTATGAATATGCATACAAAATGATCAGTTTGACGATTGTTGATTTAAATCAACATTAATTTGTACATAACGATACAGATAGCGCGAATATACACATCGACTGCTGGGTGCCTCATTTGGTAGTGACATCTGCCTTCTGAATCAAGGGTCGTGGTTCGATTGCCGCATAGTACAAACATTTGTGTTCATTAACATGTCTGTTATATTGGTCTGGGTATTACTATGCATTTATTACAAAAAAAGTATCTAAGTGAGTTTATCAGTTGTCTAGCACCCATAGTACAAGCATTGGCTTAGTTGGGGCTAGGTAGCGATGTGTGACCCAGCGTGGCATGCCTTGGGTTATTTATGTCACCGGAAAATAACAAGACTCGTAAGTTGATAAATTTCCTAAGTAGTTGATTAACTTTCGGAATATAACAAACGGTAGTTGAAAGGTATTATTTAACGCAATGGATTTCAGTTAAGTGTTCAACTTACGGTAGCCTGCAGTAATTTAATAATTTACAATTTGACACAAGTAAATCGTCCTCAAATGGGCCAATCGTTGCTCAATGTACTATTTAACGGTGCACGATTACCCGTACGTAATTCACTGTGCCCTGATGGGTTGCCGGGATGCACACCACGTAGCCATTGAACCAATCAACGTTCACCTCACCTTTGTCGGATTATTTAACGGCAAAAACCCTTAAGTGATCAATTTTACTAAAATACATACGTTAAATAATACATTTCAACCGCCGTTTATTATTTTCCGGAGTTAATCAACAGCTGCGGCACAGCACTATTCGCCACGCTCAAGAGTCGCCGCACTAACGTTGACAGTTGAAGTTGACACTGACAGCTGTCATAGAGCTCCCGCCGATTATTACTTTTTCTCTCTCGGGTTGTATGATGTGTTTGTAATCGGATTCTGGTAATAAATACTTTCAGATTATCAAATCTTGTGTTATCACTAGGAAATTGATCAAGCTTGCGATTCTTGCTATTTTCCGATGACATTTATATGTGTAGGACAGTTCCATTACCGAATATTCTGGACAGAGATTCATATCTCTGTGTATGACTTTCCAATGAAGTCTTACTCGTACTACGAACAACTAGAGTTCTTGAGTTTCGGACATAGCTACGAGCTACGCGTTTATGCACGCCATCCAGCACTGGGCGAAACAATAGTGATTCCATGCCACCTTAATATCTATAACTAGCCATAGACCAATGCTGATTCTAGAGCGGGAATCGTGTACGCAACCTTGCGCATCTATGACAACGCCCTAATTATTGAGCTATGGGGCAAAATAGGTCAGTGAATGTTTATGTCTGTTTGTGTTATACCACCTTTTTTAGACTAGCGGTGCCCGCGACTTCGTCCGCACAGAATAGTGCTCATGCCCTAGTTTATCCCCTTGGGGTTAGAATTGAGCAATATCCTTCCTAGCGGATGCTTACGTCATAACATCTACCTGCAATGCCAAATTTCAGTCCGATCCGTCCTGTGGTTTGGGCTGGGCGGGATAGATCACTTGTCAGTCAGAGTATGGATATAGCGTTGCCATGCGCATAGCATTCATAAGATAATAGCGCGAATCAAGAGGTTAGTTCCTCGTCCTGCCTTGTTCAGTAAGTCCATGGTATACCCGTCCAGTTCATGTGTTTAATTGCTCTCACATCCTGGGTTTTCAGCATGCGTGAAGCGGGATCTCAGTGGGGCCTTTAGGGTGAGGGCGAATGCGCGGTTGGTTGAGAATTGGACTTATATGCTGTCGGCCCAGTTTTGGACTTCAAGGACCGCTTACCATCAGGTCGAATGAGGTCATTCCGAATGCTCTTTTCATTCTCAAAAAGCAAACTTACAAACTCAAGGGCCGGCAACGCACCTGTGACTACTTTGGGGTAGGCCAAACATCTGGAGGATATACTCATAATCGCCACGCTGGGCAGGCGTGGCGATCGCAGGCGGTGGCGTAGCTTCCCGCTTCGGTTACGCTGCTGCTCGTCATCGGTCTGTCATATTTACGTACGCCTTCAATGTGATGGTTATACCGCCACCTGTCGTTGCCAGAGCCTCGTTGTTTATTCAGCAGGATGCACCAGGGATGAGGTTGATTTGGAACGAAAATATGTTAGATTGCTCCCTTGGATCCATAGAGAATGCCATCTATGGCTGAAACTAGGTCAAGAGAGGATGTTTGCTGGCAATTATGAGTACAACATCAAACGAGTCCATAACCCCGTAAACCCCTAAACTTAAGTGTACAGTGCGGAAGCATCTTAACGTAAACGTGTTAGTTACGTTCAAAACTCCTACTGCGAGCTTAGAATCACCTCTACTTAACATTGTCAACTATATACCGAACTTTAGTTACGTACTGAAGTTGAGGGGGTTGTTTAATCATTAGCGAAATGTGGGGAATTGCATAAGCGCTATTAGTTCTCCTTCTGATGAACGGAGAATTGTTTACAACTATGCAAAGGGTCGCGTTAAGTACGCCTTCAGAGAGGAATATATGTGGAACTGTTAGTAGCGGATAAGGTGGAAATTTTATCTTACGTGTTTACTATGATTATGGAGTTTATAAGGATGTTAGGGAGCGGACCTATCATCTTTCCTCTACAAGCCTCTACAAGCCACCCTTGCCTGCCCGTGGTGCTTCCTGCTGAATAACAAAGGAGGCTCTGAGAACCGACTGGTGGCGGTATAAGCATCATAATTGAAGCGTAGTTAAATACCACAGACCGATGACAGGCAGCTGCATCACAAACCCGCCAACCTAGGGTGACGAAACCGAACTGAATCAATTTCGGTTAGCTACTATTTAATTATATAAATTACCTTAATTCCTTAATCAAGAAAGGTAGGGGCATAGCGAATCTGCGCTAGAATTAAGCTGCCTATCCGGGGAAGGACCTTCACCCTTTTGATACCGCAGCAAATGACCTCCGGGGCGTGTTTCTGTCGGTGAGTAAATGTTCAGAGCTCGTGGGGATAGGGTTGGGGAATAAAGGCGGTGGCAACTGACAGGTAACTAACCAGTTACTTGCCCATTGTCACAGCGTCTTGGGCCTTTTGTTCACTTCCAGCAGCGTAGAAAGCCACTATGTCGAGCCACTATAAAAATATCTTGTTCCATGAATTGTTACACAACCATTCACCATATTTTAACGTTTTCCTAATAAAATCAATACCATTAGAAGCTCTAAGCCGAACATACACATTTTATCCGAATCTCTCCCTAAAAATATTCTCAATTTATTACCAATATCATTTGTCGAAGAAAAATGTTAATTCTTGATCATTTATTTATAGAATTCCTTGAAGTTATCAATTACTTATTCATTCCTGTAAGAAATACGCTTCAAGCGTTGTGTCTTGAGTCAAGATGTCGCTTAGGAATGATCGTGAATATATTTTGATAGATACCTATACCTTGAATATAATGGGATATAAGGGAGGGACCGAGCATCTTTTTGCTCCAAGCCACCCTTACCTGTCCGTGGTGCATCTTGCCGAATAACAAACGAGGCTCTGGCTACCGACTGTGGCGATATAACCATCACTGTTGATAGATAGTGGCAATTATGGTAAATCCTCCAGAGGTTTGTCGATATTGCGAACAAAAAGCTGCTGGACATATTATGCCTCTTCTGTCGTTCGCCATTTAAGGCAAATGTATATCAAACAGCATCACATTACTTGCTCCGATCCCAAGTAAGTAGCTTAAGCACTTGTTATGGGATCAGAACTACGAAGGTACCACAAATAAATAAGTATTTAAAATACAAATATAACACCCAGACACGGAACTAACACAAGTGTTCATCACACGACTGATTGTCCCAGGTGGAAATCGAACCCACGACCCTTGGTTCAGAAGGCAGGGGTCGCTACCAATTGAGCCACCGAGCCAGTCATGTCTGGAGGATATAGCCATAATCGCCACGCTGGGCAGCGGGTTGCGACCGCTGGCGTAGCTTCTCGCGCCTGTGACGCTGCTGCCCGTCATCAGTCTGTACTATTAGCTACGCCTTCAATTGTTATAGTTATACCGCCACCAGTCAGTTACCTGCGCCTCGTTTGTTATTCGGCAGGATGCACCACAGCAGATGAGGTTGGCTTCTAGCGAAATGATGACAGGCCCGCTCTCTTACATCACCATCTTTATTGTAAAGTCGCATTAATATTACTGAAATGTGTTCAGCGTACAGTAAAACGTACCATCCACGTTAAAAGCCTTCCCGAGAGATTATGACGGTCACGAGTGGCGGTAAACTGAGCTCCGTGTGCATTTTGCAACGGACGTAAAGCTTTATTAATGAGGAAACGTGTATCTGCCGCTTAGAGAAACTAAAAAATGTATATGTTAATAGTTTAGAGACTAAGAGATAGTCCCTTAAATATTTTAGGATGTAGTGTAGGAGTTCTGTAGATCAGGTGCAGTGATCCCCGTGAGAGCGAAAATACGGCAGACTAAAAACTTACTAATATAATTAACATACTCGTATTATGTAAAGCCAAAAAAGTACCGGCTTCAATATGGTTTCCATAGGAGCTACGTGAAAGTACCCTGCCGACCAAAAAAAAATTCAAATCGGTTCCAATTTTCAGAGATCAGATAGCTCAGTACAACAAAAAACAAACACGTGACTTGAGAACCCCCTTATTTTTTGAAGTCGGTCAAAAATCCAAAGCTTTTAAGAGAGGTAAGGCATAGCGAATCTACGCTCGAATTGAGCTGCCCGTCCGGGGAAGGTCCTCCACCCTATAGAATACCGCAGCCAAATGACCTCAGAGTCATATTCCTGCCGGCGAGTAGGGTTTCCGGAGCTCGTCGGGGGTTGGGGTTGGGCCGGCATGGCGGTGGCAACTGACAGGTGACTGACCAGTTACTTGCCCGTTGTCACAGCGACCTGGGCTTCTCTTTCGCTTTCCATCAGCGAAGGGAAGCCATTATGCCGAGCTACTATAAAAAAAAAAACAAAGAAAAAAAAAATCTTAACCGGCAGAAATAAACTTATCTATATACAAACGTAAGTTCGCAGAAGAAGCAGACACAAATAATATTTCAGCCCCTCAAAGCAACAAGGACGTTTTCTCATTATAACTGCCTTACATCTGCAAAATGTTGCACCACCGTTGCGCAGTTAAAGCGAGCCACGTGCTGTTGGTCATAACTCTTGAAGACAATGTTCGAGTCTGGTCTGGAACAAGTAATGAGTTTTGGTGCGAGCAAATGACAACTTTACACTTCGTTCTCAAGGTTTTCGTCTGTTCTTTAATTGAATGTCGAAAACAGACTAAATAATTCTGCCTATGCCTTAAAAATTCTAAGATTAAGAGCGCGCATACAGAATTCGACGTATTTGCGGCGAAACTGGATTGTCGGGCGAGCTAT
>CM062098.1:1891276-1973136 GCA_031163375.1 Conogethes punctiferalis | reverse complement strand
GTTAGCCCTCTCAGGCAGATATTCTTCACTAGATAGGAGTGACTTCACATTACTCAGGGCTCTGACCTATACTAATATTATAAAGCTGAAGAGTTTGTTTGTTTGTTTGAACGCGCTAATCTCAGGAACTACTGGTCCGAATTATTTTTGTGTTGAATATACCATTTATCGAGGAAGGCTTTAGGCTATATAACATCACGCTGCAACTATGAGGAGCGAAGAAATAATGGAAAATGTAAAAAAAAATGGGGTAAAAATAACTATTCCACGCGGACGAAGTCGCGAGCACAGCTAGTATAGGATTATACGTAAGGGCATTCCCGAAAAAAAGACAAATGTCAAGTTTGTCTAAATAACGACTACGAAACTCTAAAAAACATAATCATTACCGGAAAACACGCATATTTTACAAGAAACTTTCGGAGGCGTAACTCGACTTAACCATATACGGTGCTATATGAAAATTTTAAAACCACTCAGAAATTTGATACCAAGATAAGTGCTGCCGTATCGTCTCGAGGCTTTTAAGGCCTTAACTTCACCTGCTTAATGACACAAGCTAAATGCACTTAGCTCTTTGAAATATTCGCCGTTTTGCAGCTAAAAGTGGTCCTGGTACCTGAGGCTGAGAAAGTGGCTATTTATTCTGAGTTGTTTGGTTTCAACCTGGATTTTTGGGAAATTGTTGAAGGAGGTTTTACACTTGTGGAAGATTATGGAACTTCTAAAAGATCTTTTATAGTTCCGCCTGGTGGAAAGCGAAAGATAAAGCTGTGGCAACAGGAAAGTTATCAAACGTCCACTACTGGACATAGGCTTGCCCTAATGACAATTTTGTCGGATTGGCCTTAGTGGGTGGATTACTGCTTACACAGTGTAGTAGTAGTTTTCATCATCATCATTAGACTATTGCAGTCCACGGCTGGACATAGGCCGCTCCAGTTGGTCGCCACTTAGGGCGAACATCGCTTCGGTTAGCGATCGCAGGACAAATCTTCTCGATTCGACAATGCTGCTGCCCGTCCTTGGTCTGTGGTATTTAGCTACGCCTTCAATTGTGAAGGTTATATCGCCACCAGTTGGTTTAGGGTTGGGCCGGCATGGCAGTGGCAACTGACAGGCAACTAACCAGTTACTTGCCAGTTGTCACAGCGACTTGGGCTTCTCCTTGGCTTTCCATCAAGCGTAGCGAAGCCATTATGTCGAGCTACTATGAAAAAAAAAGAAGTTTTGTCACCAACACATGTCTGACCGCTCAAAAATTCAATTTGTTTTAGCGGAAATCTTCATAGGCCTATTGCTATACAACTGCTGTACAAAACATATAACTTATGTATAAATTAGCGGCGGCACGTGTATTATATACAATATGAAACTTATCTCATCCACCTCGCGCAAATTCACCCCAAATATTCATCTGATTTAATACACGAGCGTGAACCGAAATGCCATCTACATGCCGAACACGCAACACCCTTTGAGCTACCCCCAGTACATTACAAGATTAGCTAATCCACATCAAAGTTGGCTAATTTATCACCGTTATCGATAGGCTATGTCCACAGTAAAATGGTAATCAGCGAGTTGCCTGCGGTCTGACCCATGCAAATATCACTGTCTTCTCTAATGTTCCTCTATCGGTGTGGTTTCGGGATTTAAAATAGACACCACTCATCCCGAAGATGTTCTAAATAGAAGATCAAGATAATAACAGGAAACGGACAGCGTTTATCATGGTACAAATTAAGCCTTTTGCGGTCACCAACCAGCTTGCCAACCGTGGAGATTAAGGAAAATCCTCCTAAATGATAATTGTCATTGAGATAGATGAGGCCGATGATGTTGAATACCTTATACAGTTCACGACGCGTGTAATCGGCGTAGCGGCTTAGTCAGTACTGTTTAGAAATAAGTTGTAAGTTGTATTTTTTTATACATAAACTGCTTATTACCATAGCCTATAAACACAGCATAACAACCACAACAAGAGAGGTAGGGCGTAGCGAATCTTCACTCGAATTGAGCCGCCTGTGCCAGTAAGGACCTCCGCCCTATAAAATACCGCAACCAAATGACCTCCGGGTCGTGTTTCTGCCGGTGAGTAGGGTTTCCGGAGCTCGTGGGGGTTAGGGTTGGGCCGGCATGGCGGTGGCAACTGACAGGTAACTGACCAGTTACCTGCCCGTTGTCACAGCAACTTGGGCTTCTCTTTCGCTTTCCATCAGGCGAAGGAAAGCCATTATGTCGAGCTACTATAAAAAAAGATAAACAATATACTTGCACACACCAAGCAAAGTTCATCTCGCTGACTTTTCCTTGCACTGTGTCTCCCGAACAGAATATGATTGATCAACGGAACCCTTAAGTTTTCCCATTCAACATTGAATGTGATTGATGCTTAGAAATGTGGAATGGTCAGTGATTGGGATAGATTCCAGTTTAATCTCTTTCATTTAATAACAATTACCCCTTTTGACTGAATACCTAGGTATTCAGTCAAAAGGGGTAATTGTTATTAAATTTGATTTACTTTTCATTATTCACAACGGGATTTGGATGTAAGGGAGCGACCCATCATCTTTTCGCTCCAAGCCAACCTCACCTGCACGTGGTGCATCCTGCCGAATAACAAACGAGGCGCTGGCAACCGACTGGTGGCGGTATAACCATCACAATTGAAGGCGTAGCTAAAAAATACCACAGACCGATGACGGGCAGCAGCGTCACCGGAGCGAGAAGGTACGCCCTGCGATCGCCAACCCGCCTGCCCAGCGTGGCGATTATGGGTATATCCTCCAGATGTTTGCCCTAAGTGGCGAACAACTGGAGAGGCCTGTGTCCAGCAGTGGACTGCAATAGGCTGATGATGATGATGATGATTCACAACGATCCCCGCGCAGACTAAGTAAGCTTTTCAGTTGTCTAGTACTTATAGTTCAAACTTCGGCTTAGTTTGCGACTAGATGGCGCTGTATGGTGTCAATATCTTTCATTTAAAAACAAATACCCTTTTTGACTGAATACCTGAGTGAATACGATTAGGTAATCAAAAAAAAATATTCGAAAATTTAAAATATTTAAAGCAAATAGGTATTTGCTTTAAATGACTAGAATATTTTTTTTTTACTATTCATAATATTTCATATTTTGTCTCATCATCATCATCAGCATATTTTTTATCTATTTTGCTATGAATAAGTAAATACATAAACATATTATTTTCGACGCAAATTCCCTATTAAGCAACCAATACAGTTAATGACCAATCAAACTAAGTTGATCTTAAGCGACTAGGAAATAACGCTCCTAGCGAAGGTTTAGAGTGCCATTAGTAAATATTCATCGGGAATCGGGGTCTACTTGGGACTTTGAGAATATTCATGAAACTCAATATCGACTGAAAAAGTCCTGTGAGGGACTTTTACAGATTCATGAGAGATGAAAATTGGATGACGTTATGTGTAGGATCAACTGGTAAGGTTAATATCGCCATGCTAATTAAAAAATATAGATAACATTGTGAAAATAATGAACTTAAGTGATCAATTAAGACCTTTATTATTATGTTTTTCTTTGTTTTTTTTTCTTGGATCATCATCCTCCTCTTAGCGTTGTCCCGGTTTGTGCCTCTAGGCCCAGGGTCCGCTTTTGACCACGATCCTAGATTTAGCGAGTCTCGTTATTACATTGGAGGCGACTGCCATCAGACAAAATTGGATCATGGTTACACCTTCAGAATCAAACTGGATGTGCAGGTTTCGTCGCGATGTTTTCCTTCACCGCTAAGCTAGTGGTTTAATTCCGCACATAGATTTTAGCAAATCCAGAGGTGCGTGCCCCGCGCGGATTCGAACCGACGACCTCACGTGTGTGAAGCGACGATCTTACCACTAGGCTACCACGGCTTTTTCGATCTTACCACTAGGCTACCACGGCTCTTTATACACGGTTTTTTTTCTGGGATAAATAATATAAATTAACAAATAACCCAATAAATGTTACGCTGGGTCACACAGCGCTATCTATCCCCAAACTGCCTAAACTAAGCGGAAGCTTGTATTAAGGGTACTTAAGACAACTGATAAACTTACTGAGATACATTTTTTTTGTATCCAGCACTTGCCTGTCGCATCCAGCACTTGCCAGCCGTCCTGCGCAAATCGTCGATCCACCTGGCCTAAGGGCGTCCTACACTACGTTTGCCGAGACGCGGTCTGCTCTCCAGAACTCGTTTACCCCAACGGTTATCGGATCTGCGGCTGATTTTTTTATTTTTTTCATAGTAGCTCGACATAATGGCTTCCCTACGCCTGATGGAAAGCGAAAGAGAAGCCTAAGTCGCTGTGACAACGGGCAGGTAACTGGTCAGTTACCTGTCAGTTGCCACCGCCATGCCGGCCCGCCCCCTACCCCCCACGAGTTCCGGAAACCCTACTCACCGACAGGAACATGACCCGGAGGTCATTTGGCTGCGGTATTCTATAGGGTGGAGGTCCTTCCCCGGACGGGCAGCTCAATTCGAGCGAAGATTCGCTATGCCCTACCTCTCTTTTTCTGATGTCTGATGTGGCCAGCACACTGCCACTTCAGCTTAATAATCCAGTGAGCTATGTCGGTGACTTGGTTATCTGTTGTATAACCTCATTTCGGATCCGAAACAACTTAATTTAAGCGCTTCCTAATTTCCATAAAAATAATTATGTTTAACAAAAGCGACAAATGTAATGCATGTGAGAGTTATCTCGAAAGTTTCCGGTAAAAAGACCGCGTAACAAGGAAAAAACACGGCTAAATAAAAGACTTTGCAGGAAAATTTGCGAAATTACGTACCGCTAAGGCTTAGTATAGACTAAATGTACAAAAGGTTATTTACTCTGTATGACTGGCTCGATGGCTCATTTGGTAGTGACCTCTGCCTTCTGAGCCAAAAGTCGTGGGTTCGATCCTGCTATCATGTGATTGGTCAGCTATGTAGATGTCAGTGCCATGTCAAAATGAACCAATCACGTAACAGTTGGACCTGCCTTTTAAGTGGTGCCATCAGGTGGATTTCTTTTAGAAAACCCTAATACCTACGCTATTATGGCTAAATGGCTAGTCCGTCTTTTAGGTTAAATAACTCAAATATAAAAGCTAACGTATTTTTCGTTTTTTCATTCAAATAAACAATAGCAAAGATACAAGTCACCAAAAGTTAGGAGTGGGAGTCTTTGACGTCATTCGCTCCCGTAAAAATGCCTCACCGAGTGACGTCACGCGTAATTTGATCGGGCGTGGAAACGTGTCTTTTATTTTTGAACAAGCTAAAAGACGGATTAAGTATAATATAATTTTTAGCCATAATAGCCTATTGTGCCACCGGGCTAGTCAAGTTAAGAAGCAACCGGTTGGAGAACCATTCTTTTAAAGGCGGTTAAGAAAGGATAAAAGTAAACCAGTTCCTAAAGCAAAAATAAACCGGATTAAGCATAATAACCTGAATCGCCTTTGAAGGCATGAAAGGCAGCTTCACAAAAGCCACCCGGTTAACCGTATCCGCACTTCCGAAAACACTTATCCGGATCACCGAATTTCTTTAACGCCCCACGTGTGTGAAGCCAGGGTATTGTGTCGTTTTAAGCATTTAAGGGTTAATAATGAGACAGAGTTGCAATGGCAGCTTATTAGGTGAAAGCTTTCGACGTAATAATTGGTTTCTTAATTTCTTTCTTGAGTGCTTCGAAAGGAAAAAATATAGCCTAGACGTAGTGTTAGGTTCTTTTTTATTAGGATTGTGTTGCCTCGAAAGGAAAAATGGAGTCCTTTTGAGAACCTAATGCGGTCACAAACCCGCATGCCAAGTGTAATGACTATGGCAATTCCTCTAAATGACTATTTTCATTGGGGGAGCAGCAGTGAATGTGTGGCTGATGATGATGATGATGACTTTGCTGCCCGTCCGTTTAACTGTCTCTTTTTCTTAGGAACGCGTACCAGGTACACACTTAAATAAATGAACAGAACTTTGAACAAAAATAGTAACAAAAACTTTACCTGTAAGTAGAGAAACGACATTTAATGTTTATTAATGGTAGTGTGTCGTTTCTTAAACCACTTTACTTAATTACAATTATAATTCCAATAAAATCGTTTCCTTCAAAAATTTGCACATTCACAGTTTAACAAATTGACAGTTCCATATTCGTGTAAATAAAGTTATTGCACTGTGAACGCCTGCCCTTACTCGCGAACCTAATCTAGCGACACATTATAGTGAGGACTCTCACAAAAGTACCCAGCTTCTGCAACAGTGTCGCACCTTTGTAATTCTTGAACGAATGAATGAAATAATGTTTATTGCTAATTGGGTAGATACATAATAATTTCTAGACAGCTATAACAACTTAACATAATAACATGTATGTATTTTACAACTAGCAAAGGGAGATAGCTCAGCTTGTGCTGTCCGAGGAACCATGTCCCGGATAGCGCTGATTTTCAGCCATTCCCATGATCTCTGCAGATGTACAACGAGATAGTATGCAAAGGGGCTAGTTTTTAATCTCAACATAGGATATTTCAGGCGAGCAGAAAACAAAAAAAAATATATTTACTTGTTTATAAGTGAAGAAAAAACAGAAAAATGTTTTCTCGCGTGCTGTGTCGCAGTGAACCGGTCAAGGGAGGAGACGCGTGGGCGGAAGGTTCTGACGTCGGCGCGCGGGCAGACATGGGCAAGAGTCGTCCCTATTCACTCACTACATTCAAATGTCTACCACGCATCATCCTCGAACGGGTACCTCCAACTGCCCTCAATATTGTATCACCACGTTCGTCAGCTATTCGTCGAATTTACAGTCCATTTATTTAGCACCAAGAACTATCAGAGCCCTGGTGGAAGCCTCTTCCACTCAGCATAATTGTCTGCAGATTGTCATTAATTGAAAAAAGAAACTCAAGAGCTTTTTAATAATGAAAAGAGATTAAATATTAGTCATGGAATTGTTCCAAACTTCTGTTATCTTAAACGATCTCTCCTCGAAACAGGCTACGCTCATTAGATCCGTCTTGCATTCGCGAGCCCATAATATATGGCCGGGGTCTGATTTATGTACGCTTTTATCAACATGTTACGGGAGATACGTGCTTAATTGCTGTGTTAAATAAGCATTATGTCGAAGGGAGATAGATAGTCGGAGATGTTGTATTAAAGCTGAACATGTTTTTTTTAATCTTCATCATCATTAGCTTGCAACGTGTTTATACCTAGGGGTAGATTGAAGAGCCGTAAAAGCTTTCTTAAGGTGTCATCATCATCAGCCCACATCAGTCCACTGCTGGACATAGGCCTCTCCCAAACATCTGGAGGCTTTACCCATAGCCAAGCTGAGATAGTAGTATTCTGCCGCCGCAAATAGGAGGACGCATCTTTTTTCCCCTAATTGAGGGTAAGAAATGGGGATGAAGATTTTTTTTACACTACCTAATTCCAACTTGTATCTGTACAACTCTAATGGTCCATTAACTGTTCGTTCAACTGCGTAGCTCAACTTCTGCGAAACAAAAGTTTCTTTAGCAGCTGTCAAAAATTATGAGACCAAAAACTTTGTGGCGAATTTCTGGATTAGATGAAAGATGAAGATTATAATTGAATGATGAAAACAATGGGTAGGTATTTTGTTTTTGTTCGGGTCCCGGTTCGGTATATAGTATAACAATCTATTTATCTATACTTAAAATAAATCTCTAGAGAAGTAAATTCTGTACATGAAA
Organism: Conogethes punctiferalis; assembly: GCA_031163375.1. NCBI lineage: Eukaryota > Metazoa > Arthropoda > Insecta > Lepidoptera > Crambidae > Conogethes > Conogethes punctiferalis. The sequence continues at coordinate 1,965,384 of CM062098.1, read as the reverse complement.
TATATTTTCAAAATTACTATCAGGGGGTGGTTAGTGATCGATACTGATGCCAAAATGCAATCAGTAAAATTTTTGTCTGTCTGTCTGTATGTTCGTGCCTACGTTTAGCCGTTGAGGCTGCGCGTTGATATGTCAGTCCGTTTCTCTTTTTATAAATATATTTAGACTAGCTTTTGCCCGCGACTTCGTCCGCGTGTTTAAATTTATACATACAAAAGTTTTTTCCCGCTAACTCCCGTTCCCGTGGGAATTTCTCAAAATACAGCCATAACTAAACTTTATATTTACTAAGGTACCTGCATGCCAAATTTCAAGCGTCTAACTTAAGCGGTTTAGATTTTTCATACAAAAGGATTTTCCCGCTAATTCCCGTTCCCGTGGGAATTTCGGGAATTCCTTTCTTAGTGCACCCCTACGGTACCTAAGCTACGTCCCTTCCAAATTTCAAGTGCCTACGTTTAGCCGTTTGGGCTGTGCGTTGATATGTCAGTCAGTCAGTCAGTTTCTCCTTTTATATTATATATATATATATATATAGAAGATTTATGAAAATCAGTCGGGAAAGAGTGAAGATTACCAAACAATAACACTCTCATGACCGATTTACGGTCATAGACCGATGACAAAAAAGTATTATCATCATCATGGTCAGCCCCTGTGAGTCCAATATTGAACATAGGCCTGCCCCAAACCTCGCCATCTACTTCTGCTGCTGGTTTCTCTTATCCACTATTCTCTGGCCACTCTCTGGATGTCGTCCGACCAGCGTGTTTTGGGTCTGCCCGATTTTCTGCTGCCAGTTCGAGGTCTCCATTCAGTAAGCCTGCGGCTCCACCTGTCATCTTGGCATCATAAAGTGTCCTCAAAAAGTATTTACAGCTTTCTTACTAAGCAGACCCCCAACTACAAACTATGCAAAGCCCAAGCACAATTTAAGCGACCCTACTTTAAGTACTAACTCCAATTACCCGAAATCCTAACTCAACTTAAGTCATCTAAGTACTTTAACGAGTTGAGGGACATGGTTAAAATTTAAAATGGCCGCCAACTATTTAGATTCGGAACTAGGTCTTAAAGTAGGCTTAGCCGAATTGGGCTGTGTATTTATAATGGAACTGTAAGCTGATTTTAGAAGCTGTGTTTTATGTACTAGCTTACTAAGGCTTTGCTCGTGTGGGGTAAAAGATTTTCAATGTTTTTCTTCTCTAGTTTCATCATCATCATCAGCCTATTGCAGTCCACTGCTAGACATCGCCATTGGGCAAACATCTGGAGGCGTTACCTATAATCGCCACGCTGAAAGCGGGTTGGCGATCTCAGGGCGTAGCTTCTCGCTCCGGTGACGCTGCTGCCCGTCATCGGTCTGTGGTATTTAGCTGCGCCTTCAATCGTGATGGTTATGCCACCAGTTGATTGCCTGAGCCTCGTTCGTGCGAAAAGATGATGGATTGCTCCTTTATATCCCAATCCCATCCATTTTTTATACGAAAATAAGTAAACATTTAATTTTTTTATTAAAACCACGAAAGTACCACCATTTAAATTCAATATCCACACGCAAAACGCATTTCACATACAAATCATAATTCCGGAAAATACAAAGCAGCTTATGATAATTTTATTTCGCTTCAAAAGAGTTCTCTTGGGGTAACGTAAAAGTTTATATTTACCATAACAGTTACTGTATCAATTCCGAAGACTTTCAATGAAAATGTTATGTTTGTTTGTTAATATTATCTATATACCTCTAAATGTAAGGGATGTATGGGAGTGACCATTCTTCTTTTCGCTCCAAGCCAACCTCACCTGCCCGTAGTGCATCCTGCCGGATAACAAACGAGGCGCTGGCAACTGACGGGTGGCGGTATAACCATTACATTTTAAGGCGTAGCTAAATACCACAGGCAGATGACGGGCAGCAGCGTCATCGGAGCGAACAGCTACGCCCTGCTATCGCCAAACACGCCTGTCCAGCGTGGCGATTATGGGTATATTCTTCAGATGTTTGCGCTAAGTGGCGAACAGCAGTGGACTGCAATAGGCTGATGATGATGACTTCTAAATAATAAAGAACTGAGAATAGAAATGAAATCTGTATAAAAAAGAATATCTATAATAAAGAACTGAGAATAGAATAAAAATGAAATCTTTGATCATTTAGATCTAGGACAAGCCATGGAGTCGTACGTAGTACTTATTACTTCCATGGGACAATAAGTGCTTGACAGCTACAAAGACCTTTTTAGCTGTTTCTTCCTTTATCGAGATAAACTTTTTGTTAAGTCTGCTAAATAAAAGTAAATACATAAATAGATATAAATAAATATATTACAACAATAGATATAATGTTTGTATAAATAAACAATAATTTGTAAAATTGCATGTTCACCATTAGTTATACATTAATTCATAAAAGCATCAATAGATGGCGCTGTACGCCTTTACACCGCGCGAACGTTGTGATTTTCAAATATTACTAGTACTTTACTTTACAAACAATAAATTGCCTCCGTTCTGAGTGTGGAGTTTTATTGAATTTCAACTCAAAGCTTTTGGGATCCTGTACCGAATTTGTACAAGGTCCTTGACGAGCCGAAGGACGGTTTTTGAATGAAGACGCACACAAAGTTCTGTAAATTTCAAAATTTGAATGTGGAAGCACAAAGTCAATGGAGTGGATTGCCTAACTGAAGTACATTGCTGCCTTACTATCGCTGGTCTACGGAGATTGCTGAATGGACGCCGACTTGTATGGAGGAAGGAGCGATAATACAGAGAGCTAAGTAAAGAAGTGAAACCGTGAGTACAGTGTTTATTACAAGTGGTAGTTTGGACTTAGAATAGTTTCGCAAAAAACGACGGAACGGGGAACCTATGCCCGATTTCAGAGCGATTTTGTCCAAACACTTAGAAAATTTTCGCGAAAAATCACACTGAACTTAGAAAATTTTGAACTCAGTTTCACTTCAGTAGTCAATTGCTTCAGTCGAAAGGGTAACATTGAATATATACAAAATGGAGAGAGACTTGCGGGTATTACACAACTTAAAATCGCAGATTGAGAAGGGTTTCACCAACTTCAAGAAATCACCCAAAGAGCGCATAAATGACACATACGTCAGAGCTAGACTTGATGCTTTAGAGAAGCTGTATAAGGATTTTGTTGAGAGACATGAAAGGTTGATAGAAGAGTACGACACTGAGGAGTTGGATGATACAAGCTACGTAAAGCAAGATGTTTTTGAAGAAGTATTCGAAACGTTTTTAGATTACAAGGTTCTACTTCAAAATTCCCTTTCCAAATTAGAATCCGTGTCAAAGCATGTAAGCGATGTTTCATCTAACAGTGCCAATAGAAATTCGGTTCTCAAGTTGCCTAAAATTAAGTTGCCAACTTTCAGCGGTAACTATGTTGAGTGGTCATCGTTTCGTGATCTATTTACATCTCTCGTTCACAATAACGCTTCTCTAGACGACGTTCAGAAATTGCACTACTTGAAAACGCAACTGTCGGGTGAAGCAGAGCACCTCATACGCCATGTACCAATTACGCAGAATAATTATGTAAAATGTTGGAATATGTTAAAGGATCGATATAATAACAAGCGATACATATCTTTTTGCATTCTTAACCGCCTGTTCAGTCAACGTAGTATTGTACATGAATCTTCTACCGCTCTTAAAGAATTGTTGGATGTAACTACTGATTGTTTGCATGAACTGTCAAATTTAGGTATTGACGTCACTTCCTGGGACGTTATTATCATATACGTTGTAAGTATGAAGTTGAACGCCGAGTCGCGCAAGCAGTGGGAGTTACAGGTTAGTGATACTTCTGGCGATTTACCTACATTGACTCAGTTCAAAGATTTTTTATGTACGCGTTTTCGCGCTCTAGAGTTTTTAGAACCCAAAACCAAATCTAAGGTTACACCAAATGTGATTTCTAATCCTAAAACTTTCCATACAACTACTAATATTTCGTGTCCGCATTGTGCTGAAAGTCACAAATTATACAACTGTAAGAAGTTCGCAAACGAGGATGTTGATAAACGTCGTAGCATTGTCCACTCTTTGGGGCTTTGTTTCAACTGCCTCGGGTATAATCACTCGAACAAGGTTTGTCGCTCGTTCACCAAATGCCGTATTTGCAAACGCAAACACCACAGCCTTTTGCATCCCAAAAGCCAATCTGACACTGCAGCAACTAAATCAAATGCTGACCAAAGCGGCGTTGATGTTGTGTCAGATAGCGAGGCCATCACTAACATTGCAACCCATTTTTCGCAAGGTACTACAGTCCACCAACAAGTTTTATTAGCAACAGCCCTTATTAAGGCTGAATCAAAAGATGGGTCGTCTCAAGTTTTGAGAGCGTTGTTGGATCAGGGGTCAGAAGCCTCATTTATATCAGAAGCTGCCGTTCAATTGCTGCGGCTTAAGAAGACGTCTACTAAAAGCGCCATATCAGGTTTAGGTGGGGGGCAGGGTGACCTTACCTCTAAGTACACGGTAATGCTCAACATTCAGTCACGCTGTGATCCTACCTTCTCCATTCAGGTAAGAGCCCATGTGCTCGGGACTCTTACGTCAGTTTTACCTAAAAGAAAATTCAGTTTAGTAGATTGGCCTGACATTGCTAATATCGAATTAGCTGACCCAAATTTTAATTGCCCCAACAAAATTGATATTTCGTTAGGAGCAGAGACTTATTGTCACATTTTAAAAGAGGGACTAATCAAAGCTCCCCAAGGAACACCCATTGCCCAAGATACTTACCTTGGATGGATTATCTCAGGAACAATCGAAGATTGGAGCCAGGACTGTCATCACAACGTCATCGTCAGTATGCACACACAGGTTGAAGAAAATGACTTGCTGAAAAGAATATGGGAGCTGGAACCAGAGCCAGTTTCCCTCAAGAAGCGTCTAACTAAGGAAGAACAGGCTTGTGAAGACTACTACGCTGCTACCACTCGAAGAGACGAGTCTGGCCGATATGTCGTGAATCTTCCTTTCCGTTGTGTAGATCCTCCATGTAAGTATGGAAACTCGAAGAATATGGCTGTGAAGAGACTTGAAGGTCTTGAACGGAAGTTCTTGAAACACCCTGAAATCAGAAAACAATACACAGAGGTGATTAATGAGTATTTGACACTTGGACACATGGAAAAAATTACAGATGAAAATGAAAGAAACAAACCTGATGCTGTATATCTGCCACATCACGCGGTGATAAGGGATGATAAGAGCACTACCAAATTGAGGGTGGTATTTGATGCATCGTGCAAGGGAACGAATGGCTTCTCCTTGAACGATACCTTAATGGTAGGACCCACACTGCAAGCAGATTTACGGCACATTATCATGAAGTGGCGCGTTCATCCTATTTGTCTGTCTGCTGACGTCATCAAGATGTTTAGACAGGTAAGAGTTTCTGAGGAACACGTCGACTTCCAAAGAATAGTATGGAGAGAAAATGCGGAAGACGACATTGAAGACTATCGCATTTTGGTTGTATCATTTGGTACTGGTTGTGCCCCGTACTTAGCGGTCAAGACAATGCAAAGAATTGCTTGTGATGAAGGTCATAAATATCCATTGGCCGCTGAAAGGATAAAATCAGATGTGTACATTGATGATGTCATGACAGGGTGTCAATCGGAAACCGAAGCCATCGAAGTCTACAAGCAGTTAGACCAGCTCCTCGCAGAGGGTGGGTTTAAATTGCAGAAATGGACAAGCAATTCAGACAAGCTCTTAGAAGTTTTCAATGAAGATGCAGGAAGAGATATTGAGATAAAGCAAGATCAAGTAATGAGAGTTTTAGGACTTACCTGGAACAGAACAACTGATGAATTTGACTACTCAGTGAAGCTGCTTCCACGCGCTGCCACGTCCGCACCTGAAACAAAAAGAAAAATTATTTCGGAGATTTCACGTCTGTTTGACCCACTAGGCTGGATAGCGCCGTGCATAATTACCTCAAAGGTTTTTATCCAACGGCTGTGGATCACTGGAATGGGTTGGGATGATGAGCTGCCGCCGGAGCTGCTGAAACAGTGGGAATCATATCGGGGTGAATTAAGCAAATTGATACATTTTCACTTACCGAGATGGGTAAACACCACGACGAATGACGCCAAAGTTGAGCTGCATGGATTCAGCGATGCATCCAGTATCGCATACGCTGCCGTCATATACATCCGTGTGGTTGATTCAATTGGCAATGTCCAAACCCACTTAATTACCGCCAAGTCCAAAGTAGCACCGATAAAACAAGTCTCCATTCCGAGACTCGAATTATGTGGTGCTGTTCTTGCAAGTCACTTGCTGATTGAGGTGGCCGAAGTGTTGGGAGTACCGAAGTCTCACTTACATGCGTGGACCGACTCCACAGTAGTGTTAGCCTGGCTTAATGATCACCCGAGTCGGTGGAAGACGTTTGTAGCCAACCGCACGTCGGAAATTCTCGGTCTTCTAGACAACTCTCAGTGGTCTCATGTGCAGTCGAAGGATAACCCTGCCGATATTGCGTCGCGAGGCACCACTCCTACTGAGCTCTTGAGTAATCCTGTTTGGCTACACGGCCCAAGTTGGTTACGCAATGAGTCTCTAAATTACGAGAGGCCCAGCTCAACAAATCACAGCGACGAAGAAAGAACAGTACGCGTCCATACGACGGCGGTAACCCCTGAAGATGAAGACGATTGGTTGTGGGACAGATTTTCTTCGTTGCGAAAGCTGGTCAGAGTGGTCGCCCTTTGCAAGAGATTTATCAGAAGATGTCGTGAGCCAAACGTCAAGGTACTGCCTTACCTTTCTGTGTCTGAAATAAAAGAGTCGTTAAAGCTTTGTATTATAAAATGTCAGAAAACTTGGTTCCGTGATGATCTTCGTACTCTCCATTCAAAGGAAGAGGTTAACAGGAGTAGTCCTCTTTCTTCGCTGTCGCCGTTTCTTGACGACGACGGAATTCTACGAGTCGGTGGGAGAATTCAACGTTCCGAATTACCACCTGAAAGCAAGCATCCTATTGTTGTCTCACACAAATCAAGGCTGGCTAAATTGTTGATAGCTGACGCTCACGAGCGAACGTTTCACGGAGGGCAACAATTGATGCTCCGGTTCTTGCAGTCTAAATATTGGATTTTGAGAGCCAAAGGTTTAATTAGATCACACATTCACCAATGTGTTCCTTGTATTCGTTACGCGGGAATTTCACGCAATGCGTTGATGGGAGAGCTGCCTTCTTGTCGGGTCACGCCTAGTAAGCCATTCTTGAATTCAGGCGTCGACTTCGCAGGCCCCATAAATATCCGATTTTCCAAGGGACGAGAGCACAGATCATACAAGGGATACATTTGTTTATTCGTGTGTATGGCCACTCGTGCTGTACACATTGAAGCAGTCTCGGATTTGACGTCAGTAGGGTTTCTTGCTGCCTTCAAAAGGTTTGTCGCCAGACGTGGGCATTGTAGCCACCTCTGGAGTGACAATGGCACAAACTTTGTGGGTGCTTTTCGCGAACTGCGTTGTCTGTTCGGTGACGAAAGGAGTCAGGTTGCTTCTGAAATTGCTGATGCTTTAGCCGATAACAACACAGACTGGCATTTCATCCCTCCTCATTCTCCAAACTTTGGAGGGCTATGGGAGGCAGGGATCAAAAGCGTGAAGCACCATTTTAAACGCGTGATAGGAGACAGCACTCTTACTTTTGAAGAGATATGCACAGTTCTAAGCCAAATAGAAGCATGTCTCAATTCAAGACCGCTATCTAAGGCCAGTTCTGAACCAGATGTAGCTCCACTAACACCTGGTCATTTTTTAGTAGGGCAACCTCTAGTATTGCCACCAGACTACAACTTCGAACAACATAATCATATCAGCACCTTGAGGCGCTGGCAATTGACGCAAAGAATGGTCCAATGCTTCTGGCGACGGTGGTCGGCCGAATATCTGACAAACTTTTTTCAGCGTCATAAGTGGTCTGTACGGACACCGGGATTCAAATTAGGCGATGTAGTCCTAATTAAAGAGGATAATTTACCTCCAGCAAAGTGGTTGTATGGAAAGATTGTCGAATTGCACCCGGGTAAAGACAACATTACGCGCGTGGTCTCGCTTCGCTGTAAAAACTCCGTTATAAAGCGTCCAACTTCGAAGTTGTGTCTTTTACCAACAACTGATTCTTAAACCTATTAAGTAGATAGATACCTGCTTTTTTTAATTGTTTGTGTTACTTTGTTTGTAATTTGTTATTCCGTAACCAAAGGAAAATATGTATACTGTTAAAATGTTGTTACTGTTTTAACTTGATTTTAGTTGCTTTTTAAATGTTTGCCTTAAGTATATCTAAATATTAAAATTTTGTAATTTGTAGCTATCTGTTCTCATGGTGGGCGGATTGTAAAGACTAGTCTTTGGTGGGCGGAATGTTATGTCTGCTAAATAAAAGTAAATACATAAATAGATATAAATAAATATATTACAACAATAGATATAATGTTTGTATAAATAAACAATAATTTGTAAAATTGCATGTTCACCATTAGTTATACATTAATTCATAAAAGCATCAATAGATGGCGCTGTACGCCTTTACACCGCGCGAACGTTGTGATTTTCAAATATTACTAGTACTTTACTTTACAAACAATAAATTGCCTCCGTTCTGAGTGTGGAGTTTTATTGAATTTCAACTCAAAGCTTTTGGGATCCTGTACCGAATCTGTACACTTTTTATCGAGATGAAGAAACAGTTAAGAGAGGTAGGGCATAGCGAATCTTCGCTCGAATTGAGCCGCCCGTCCGGGGAAGGACCTCCACCCTATAGAATACCGCAGTCAAATGACATCTGGGTCGTGTTTCTGCCGGTGAGTAGGGTTTCCGGAGCTCGTGGGGGGTTAGGGTTGGGCCAGCATGGCGGTGGCAATTGACAGGTAACTGACCAGTTACTTGCCCGTTGTCACAGCAACTTGGGCTTCTCTTTCGCTTTCCATCAGGCGTAGGGAAGCCATTATGTTGAGCCACTATAAAAAAAAATAATAAAAAAAAAAGCTAAAAAGGTCTGATGGAAAGCGAAAAGGAAGCCCAAGTCGCTGGGTCGCTTGGGCAGGCGTAGGGAAGCTATTATGTCGAGCTATTATAAAATAAGAGTTATTATGTTTTATCGTCAATTTTTAAGCGACTTCAAAAAATGGAGGAGTATAATTTTTTCTTCCGGAGAGCTTTGCGGCTATGAATTGGTTCGGGGGCTTTACGCTTTTCCAGGGACTTTTTAAGTTCTTTTTAAGAGGATTTAAACTTTCATTCGCAACACTGGCCCTTCTATTTTTGGACCTTTTCGTGAAACAGAACTGGAATTTTCATTCAGAGGTCTCGAACGTGTTTTGTTGTAAACATTTTTTTTTGTATTTGTGTAATATCCAAGAGTATATAATTAGATTTTTTTTAATAGCACGGCAGAAAATATTCCCTACGTCTGATGGAAAGTGAAAAGGAAGACCAGTCGCTATGATAACAGGCAAGTACCTAACTGGCCAGTTCGTAGTTAGACCATAATAATAACCTTTACCGTTATTTTTCCTTTAAGAAGGAACTCGTTGCCAGTAGGGGGCAGCACAGACGACAGACTATCCGTGACGCACTTTTGTGCAATTATAAGCAGTAAAACGCACACGACACGCAAAATCTGTCGCGGATATTTCACAGACTAACGAGCACACGACGCACATCTTCGATCATTCTGTCGGCAGACCTAGACGCTCTTAAATGTCTCAGACGCAGACTCTATCGCACAAAAATTGTGCAGTAGCGCTACACCTTAATGTGTTTTCTGCCTTTAAACGGGGCTGAAAGAAGCATTTTATACCGTCCCATCATGATCGAATATCTCTATACTACTCTAAGCGGACGCGGAGATATGAAACTCTATTCTACGCGGACGAACTCGCGGGCACAGCTAGTTCCTTAATATCTATGTAACTAAAAATCTCTATACTTCAGTCAAACGAATAACAGAACGGTATGCAGTGCGGTTTTGTTTTGGTTTTGTGTGTCAGTCGTTTTCACACGAGCAGAAATGGTGAGCGAACGTGCATACGTCGTTCGGTAGATTTTTTGCCAAATTAAAAACAAACGGACTTCAAAGAATTTAATACTGAGCTTTGGTCGGCCTTTGGTATGTTTTTGAAGTTTAAATTTTGATTTTTGTAAGTTGTGTCAGTGGATGTGGTTACATTTGTAATCATCATCAACATACTAGTACATTATTTCATGACCTGTAGACCGCGGACCCCGGGTCCGCGAACCTATGTTTGGGGGTCCGCGGTCCCTTACGATACTATCTTAGTTAGACTATAAATGGGGGGGGGGCACGGCAGTGCCCCGCCAAGTCGAGTAAGACAGAAAGGTTCGTCATCCACCTGTGGTATTTATTTACGCTTTCATATTGTGATGATTATACCGTCACTACTACGACACTAGTAGTTGCCTGAGCCTTGTCTTTTATTAGGTAGGATGTACTACGGACAGGTAGTCTTTATGTCATCTTCACCTGTCCGTAGTGCATCCTACGCACAGGTGAAGTTGGCTACCTGTCTGGAGCGAAAAGATGATAGCTCTCTTACACTTCGTACAAGTTATAAGTCCATTTAATTGATGACTAAAAAGATATTTTAAAAATGCTTAATATTTATATCGAGACAATGAAGGGGAATGAAGAATCGGATCCATCTAAAATGGACCTGGTTCATATTTTGTCTACTCAGCTAATATCTTTGAAATTTCGAATACACAATGACATGAAATTGAAGGTAGGTAAGTCATAGTAATTGGAAAAGTCACACTTAACATACCTCGCTTTCCTTCTGAGACAAGTGTACTGACTCAAAGGCATTCCAGCTTAGTTTTCAATCAACAAAGCGTCTTCAAAATAAAGGCTTGTCCCACTGGCGTGCGCTGGAGTGCCGAACGAAGCCAGCGGAATGTCTAGTGTACGCTATGGAAACTGGAGCGAGGGTGTGTGGTCCAAGTCATAGGAAATCGACGAAAACGCAATTAAAAATCGACGATAAACATAATAAAAATGATCCCCGACTTTAGAATAGCCTTGTTTGGCTAAAAAATTTAATTAGTCCCTCTTTTAGCTTATTCAAAAATAAAAGACATGATTTTATTTGTAAATTACACTAAAAAATATAAAGTTATAGCCCGTTGAAATTACGTGTGACGTCACTCGGTGAAGCATTTTTACGGGACTGAGTGACATCAAAGCCTCCCACTCCTAACTTTTGATGCCTTGTATGTTTGCTATTTTTTATTTGAATGCAAAAATACGTGTCCAATACATTTTATGATCTATAATACGGACTAAGTAAATGTAATATAATTATTTTGATCCCCAAAACATCTTCATTAAAATGTCTAAATGTTCGTGTCTAGATTTTAGTAGCTTTAAATGTAGACACGTTGTTACGACATTTTAATCAGCTGCTAACGAGCTACAGAAAGCTCTATGAGATATTCATTATTGCACACAAGACCATTGACTTAAAACTAGGCATAGTGAACATTTTTTGTACAATTTTGGCGATCTTATGCGATCGCTGTTTTACTTTTATTTATTCAAAGTTATTTTTAATTAAATAGCCTTAAAATCACGTTTCATCGTAGGTTACGATAAAACGCGCTGGAAATCCGGTTTCGATAGTTCCTTGAACATCGGAAAAGGTAGAAGATAGTTACTTAACAAGGAAATGGTGACGTATTTGTAACTTTTTACGCTACGTTGAAATATTTCCACGATACGCTTGGCGAGTAATTTTCTATGTCGTGCAACGATTCTTTGCAAACAAACTTTCAGCGTTGACTTATCCGTATGGATACGGCCTCCTTGACTGACTAGGCTCCTCTTTCGCTTTTCATCAGGCGAAGGGAAGCCATTATATCTTTTAACAAATACGAGCTTACAACTTGCGCCACGCCCTCACTATTGTGAGAAGTGCTAAGTCCCTACTTCTGTGACATATCTATGCTACGCCATCTGTCTTTGCGGTTTTATTCCCACCGTTTGCTCCCTATTTATATGTATTATATAGTATGTGTTGTGTTAGCTACAGTCTAAGTGTTTTGGAGCTCATTAATACTGTACAAGTTAAATGTATCAGTATGTCCTTTGTTAGAGGGCAATGACACTGTATATTCATACAGAAGCTTGTGGCTTCAATATCTGATTAGGGAAAACGTTTTGAAGGCTTTTGATTGTCTCGGTTGCTCAATTGGTAGTGACTCCTGCTTTCTAAACCAAGGGTCGTGGGTTTGATCCCTACCCGGGACAAACATTCGTGTGATTTTTTTTCCGTGTCTGGGTATTTTTTTTCTTTGCGTTCTGATCATCATCAGCCTATTGCAGTCTACTGGACATAGGCCTCTCCAGTTGTTTTCCACTTAAAGCAAACATCTGCTGCTAGCAGCTACAAGCTACGCGTTTGGCAGGATGCACCACGGGCAGGTGAGGATGGCTTGGAGTGAGGTTCGAGAGTGAGTTCGAGAAATTCGCTATGCCCTACCTGGGCATAGCGAATTTTTACTCGACGAGCTGCCCGTCCGGGGATGGACCTCCACCCTATAGAATACCGCAGCCAAATGACATCCAGGTCGTGTTCGTGTTCCTGCCGGTGAGTAGGGTTTCCGGAGCTCGTGTGGGGTTGGGGTTGGGCCGGCATGGCGGTGGCAACTGTCAGGTATCTGACCAGTTTCTTGCCCGTTGTCACAGCGACTTGGGTTTTCCTTTCGCTTTCCATCAGGCGTAGTTAAGCCATTATGTCGAGCTACTATAAAAAAAAAATGTTGCCAGCCCACTGCCACTTCGGCTTACTAATTCGGTGACCTATTTCGGTGACTTTGGTTCTTTGTCTGATCACCTCTTTCCGGATCTGAGCTCGCAGGGTTACTTTGTTATTTTTTATACAGAACTCAAAAAAACGCTACTTTATTATGAGTGATGTTACTAAATTTAAACAAAGTAGACATACAACTCTTTCGTTCAGACTGATTCACGCTTAATAAAAAAAGATGGCAAGTGAGCACTCACTGAATTTTCCTCAAGATAGAGGTCTATAAAGCTATGAGGAAAATTGTTATGAAACTCACAAGATGAGTAAGGAAAAGAGGTAAGTAAGTTAGGCAGTTTGTGTTATTTATGTGTGTAACTTTGTATGCATACGAAAACTAGGTGGCAATCGATGGAAGTACTCACAAAAATTCATATATGTATGTCATAGTGAAATTGTAAATACCGTTAGATTATAATCTATCTTGCGAGATAGTAAACTGTCCAAAAATTCTCAACTCTAACATAATGCTACCGTTCGCCTCATTGGTCAAACGCCTGGAAGCTTTACCTACCCATAATCGCCACGCTGAGCAGGCGGGTTGACAATCGCAGGGCGTAGCTTATCGCTCCAGTGACGTTGCTGTCCGTCATCGGCCTTTCGTATTTAGCTACGCCTTTAATCGCCGTGGCTATGTCGCCACCAGTCATTTGCCAGAGCTTCGTCTGTTATTCAGCAGGATGCACCCCGTGGTGTATCTTCGCTCCAAGGCTCCCTCACCCTGCCCGTGCAGGGTGAGGGAGCCTTTGAGCGAAGATATGATGACTGTGTCTCTCCCCTAAATCCCTCCCTATTATATCATAGTGCTATTAATCGCATTTAAAACGCTTACAATACAAAATATCCGTTCATTCTCCGTACCATAAACTCATTATAATCCCGCTTCACCGCCGAAAACACGAAAAACGTATTTTAAACATCATTAAAGAATATTTATTTTTTAATGAACGCTCCACTCCTGGCATAAATCCATTAATATTATCATTGGTGGCGTTAAAGCCGATAAACGGCCGGAATATTCCGGTAAATATTCCGATAAATTAACGGAAAAATTGCTTGCCGCAGTTATCGTGTTTGCGCAGAACCGGTAACGAAGTCAGCAGTCGAGTGTGTATGGGGGTTTGGAATCGAATGGGGGATGTCAATGACCTTTTGTTAAAATAGACGACAGACTGTAATAATAATAATAATAAATGTTTATTTCTGATAATAATCCATACAAAATTGTTAGAAAATTAACTTAAATAACTATGTTAGTAAGTACAGAATTATATCAAATCAAATAAATTAAATTAAATTAATTAAATTACTATGACTCTTAAAAGCCTACTAACTTAACCACTTCAGCGTACTAATCCTTCATGCTATGCCGATATACTTCGTCCTCTAACGTCATCATTATCATCATCATCAGCTTATCCACTGCTGGACATTGGACATAAGCCTCTCCTAATGTTCGCCACTTTAATCGATCCTGGGCTTCTCGCATCCAGCACTTGCCAGCTGTTCTAAATCGCCACTCCACCTGGCCTGAGGCCATCCTACACTACGTTTGCTGAAACGCGGTCTCCGCCTTAGAACTCGTTTACCCCAACTCAGCAGTTTCACTCAGCAGGAGTCAATGAAAACCAGCGCCGTGACTTACTACGCGGGCCACGGTTCAATGCTGAGTGGGGCCCTTTCATCTTGGACATCATAACACCACGTCCGGTCTGACTGCTATATAGAGATACATATACCTATATGTGTTGTTATGTTCTATTTTTGTGAAGTTTGAAATGTACGTGTCTAGATATTGTTATGTAGTGATTGTAAATTGTATGTTATCATTGTTAAACGAGGCGCTGGCAACCGACTGGTGGCGGTATAACCATCACAAATGAAGGCGTCGCTAAATACCACAGACCGATGACGGGCAGCAGCGTCACCGGAGCTAGAAGCTACGCCCTGCGATCGCCAACCCGCCTGCCCAGCGTGGCGATTATGGGTATATCCTCCAGATGTTTGCCCTAGGTGGCGAGCAACTGGAGAGGCCTGTGTCCAGCAGTGGACTGTAATAGCCTGATGATGATGATTGTTATGTTGTGATGTCCCAATATAATAAAGATTTATTATTCTTATTCAACGGTTATCTGCGGCTGATGTGGCCAACGTACTGTCGCTTCATCTTACTAATCCTTTGATGTATGTCATTCGGTTATCAAATCAAATTCACAAAGCTTAAGTCCCCACAGTGCAGACAAAATTAATACAACCTGATCTTGTAAGAAGCAAACATCAATTATACAAGTTATTAATGTTTCTCTTCAAATACGAAAATAGACCTAATCAGAGCACCTACGGGATAATTATCAAAAGACAAATTACAGTTTAATCATCGAATTAATTAAAGTCTCAGTTATGGCAAAGAGTTGTGATACAGATAGGGCAAAGTTTGGAACAGTGAAATTAGTGCTACTGATCTAAGGAATGTACCTAAGCTCATCATCTTTTCGATCCAAGCCAACCTCACCTGCCAGTGGTGCATCCTGCCGTATAATAAACGAGGCGCTAGCAATCGACTGGTGGCGGTATAACCATCACAATTGAAGGCGTAGCTAAATACCACAGAGTGATGACGGGTTGCAGCAACACCGGAGCGAGAAGCTACGCCCTGCGATCGTCAACCCGCCTGCCCAGCGTAGCTATTATGAGTAGGTATATCCTCCAGATGTTTGCCCTTAGTGGCGAAGAACTGGAGAGGTTATGTCCAGTAGTTAACTGCAATAGGCTAATGATAATGATGATGATATTGCAGCGGGACCTCCAGACGGTTGCTAGCGCCTCCTTTGTTATTCAGCAGGATGCACCACGGGCAGGTGAGGTTGGAGCCAAAAGATGATGGGTCGCTCCCTTACATCCCCGATGATGAATCACGAATAATATAATAATAATAATTTATAATAATAATAATAATTTATTCTCAAAAAAACATTTGGTACATAATATTCAGTTTACAACAAGAGTTATGCTAAGGTGTTAAGATAGATGAAGCTACGGACCCCAAACTAGGGACACCCCTGTATCTTGGGGATCCTGGGCTCGGTTCTTCCAACACAAAGGAGTCATGAAACATAGGCGAGTATAACGAACATAAAAATAAAAATAATCTATTGATTGTATCGATTACCAGAAAGGGTCTGGTTGTCATTATTTTTTCTTTATAACTTTCAATCGATACCCGAAATCGGGGTATAATTTAAGTGTACGGTTTTATAAATTGGTTTATCTGTACCGTCTAGTCTTTGAACAAATACAACACTCTGTTTGAAAAGTGAAATATTACCTACTTTGATTCTGCTCTGCAAAATTATAGGCGTCGTGAAATAATTATCTCTTCAAGAAATCAAGTCATTTATAAGTTAAATACAACATTTGCAACGCATTAATTGGACAGAAAATTAAGTTAATTAAGTCACTTTTAATGATTAATATGATTCAATTATCAAAACAAATATTGGAGTTAAGAAATGCTTAGGTAGGACTTAGATATTTAATAATCATTTCGCTGATGGAAAGCGAAATGATGGAAAGGAAAACAGCTACGACATGGGAGCCTTCAAGAAACGAGCGTACTCCTATTTAAAAGGCCGGCGACCCTAAGCTCGATTTGGTTGGGTGTCCATGGGCGGTGTCGACTGTTTTCCATCAGGCATCACATTTGCTCGTCTGCCGCCTCTTGCATAAAAAAAAAGAAAGAGAAGCCCAAGTCGCTGTGACAACGGGCAAGTAACTGGTTAGTTACCTGTCAGTTGCCACCGCCATGCCGGCCCAACCCTAACCCCTCACGAGCTCCGGAAATCCTACTCACCGGCAGAAACACGACTCAGAGGTCATTTGACTGCGGTATTCTATAGGGTGGAGGTCCTTCCCCGGACGGGCGGCTCAATTCGAGCGCAAATTCGCTATGCCCTACCTCTCTTAAAAGCCTGTGGTATTTAGCTACGTCTTCAATCGTGAAGGTTATACCGCCACCAGTCGGTTGCCATATCCTCGTCTGTTATTCAACAGGATGCATTACGAGCTGGTGAGGGTGGCTTGGAGCGAAAATATGATGGGTCGCCTTACATTACAAAGTTTATCATATATACAAACAAGTCATACAATATTTCCGACTGTGCATTGTATAATGTACAGCTTAGTTGCAAAGTCCAACCTTACTTGCACCTGAATTTACGTCTAGTCTAGCTTTATCGGCTTGAGTTACGATCTAGCTCCAGTCGTTTCCTAAAATACTAACTATAAATCCTTAGGATACACTGAAACCAGTCGTTGACAGTTCATTGGATTTTCAGTCTTATGACGAGGGGTGTAAGAGTGGGTATTGTTTGTGTGATTGTGCTCGGTTCTAGTTGGAATATCGTATATTGGTGACTTGTGTAATTGATTGTTCCTTGGCTTAACCCATTTTGTGTTTAACTAAGGTTCTGGGTATGGCTTTTGTGGTATACATAGTTAGGAAGGCTTTAATGCACATTTGAAGTAAAGTAAGTGTAGATTTGCAGGCCTCTATCTCTTCTCTGAGTCTCTTCCTGAGGATCCAGACTCCCCTGGGCTTGGCGGCGATGGTGGGTCACCGTGGGGTTTAGCGGGATAATTTGGCACCGCACACCGGTACATGCATCCCCGTTGCAGACACCGAAGGTCCGAAGGGATTCCCCACGTAAAAAAGAAGGCCTCTATCCAGCGGTAGACTGCGAAAGGTTGTTGATGATGATGAAGTGCAGTTTTCCGTACAATTGCGGTAAAAGAATACAAGAGAACACCCTTCAGCGTCCCTTAGCGATATTATTAGCATCCGCGTGTACTCTACCCGTAAGTATAAAAATAGTTTTTACTCACCAACTCAAAAAAAAAATAGATATTTTTTAGATTTAGATGGTTCGAGTTTTACAAGTTTAGTGAAACTAAATGTTTAGATTTCTAGCTGATAAGAGTTATGTTTCCGCTAAAGGATACGGAATTCGACGGGGCGGCTTCTCTTGCATGACAAGAGCCATAGGCACAAAGATGAAGTTAGACAGAAGTTACAGAAGAAGAGAGCTTAGAAGTAGAAAAGGGAACAATTTTTGTAGAAGTTACAAATAGGAAGAAAAGAAATCAAAAGTAATTTGGGATAAGAAAGATTTATAAGTTACAAGAGGTGTGAGGTGGGTGTTTCCTCAAGTACCATAATCCGTTTGGTCACGGATTCTTTCCATCATGGCCTATGGCCTGGCCTAAAAATATCTATTGTGAGTTTACAGAAACAAAGTCATTCTTCAGCATTTTAATAAATCACTGTACAGTTAAAAAACGCTCCGTAAAGATGTCGGGGTAACCCTGCACCAAGTTTAAACTCTCGTTAAACTCCCGTTAGCCTGTTCAACTCGCCACTTTACTGTAAATAATATAAAGCTACTTTATTACAAACTGCTACGGATATAATATCTTGGCTATGCATTTTGGTAGCTAGTACCTACATACAATACTACTTAATAAATATCACACAACATCACATACATTGCTTCGATCCCAAACTAAATAGTTTAAGCGCTTGTGTTATGGGTATCAGAACAACGAAGGTACCACAAATACATACTTAAATACAAATATAAACACCCAGACATGGAACAAAAACAAATATTCATCACACGAATGTTTGTCCCGAGTGGGAATCGAACTACTCTTGATTCAGAAGGCAGGGGACACGCAAGGGTACTGTTTTACATATTATTTATGTTTAGTTTTCTCCATAATTGTTACTTTCAATTTTCTCCACAGCTTTGGAATGACCTCCCAGACGCGGTGTTCCTGATCGCTACGACTTGTTCTTTAAACCTGGTCTCAAGAGAGTTCTTTCCTCTTAACATGCAGTCGCTTATCTGTGCCCAGACATTACAGAGTCTATGGGTGGCGGTAACCGTTTAACATCAGATCGAATACTGCTCGCACCTGTGGGATGGATCAGCCAAATATCTCCCTTTATAGACTGCCGCGGCGAGCCACGCGTATAATTGGTGATGAAAACGTCTCTAGAGCCTTAGAACCCTTACAATTGCGTAGGGACGTCGCATCACTGAGCGTTTTTTATCGCCTTTATCATGGGGAGTGCTATGAAGAGTTATTCTCTCTTATCCCTCCCTCATCTTTCCGACACAGGACCACGCGGTCTGGCATGCGATGCCACCGTTTCACGGTGGATAACATCCCATCGCGTACTAAAAAATTCGGTCACTCCTACTTATGCCGTACTATCAAAAAGTGGAATTCTCTGCCGGCACACGTGTTTCCTCCTTCTTACAGTATGGGATCCTTTAAACGAAGCGTGAAGAAGCATCTCGCGGGTCAGCATGGCTGTGGTAACTGACTGGAAACTGAGGTTTCCCGCCCGTTATCAGAGCGATTTGAGCTTCCTTTTAGCTTTCCATCAGGAAAAAGGAAGCCACTATGCTGAACCAATATAAAAAAGATGGGCTGCCTGCTCGTCTACTATCCAATAAAAAAAAATATAATTTATTTTGTTTCATAATAGAGACTGCTCATATCCGCCCATGAATATCAGCAATGCCGAGAACACAGCTATGCCGCTGCCTACAGTAAGTTCCTTCTATATTTTTAGCCACAATGCCTTCTAAGCTTTTAACAACAGTCCCTCGGTATTTTTAACTCACAGTGCACTCAGTCCCCTGTTACATCGACTCACAGTCGGCGGGCGGAAAAGATAAAGTTTGCACATAAATCTGTGGCAACCAACGCGATAAGCCGTTTACCCGCCCATGACATGCACAGGTACAGTAGTGCACACACAACTGTGCAATTGCACTTGTGTGAATATTTGATAAAACATTATGATGTGAAACAAACTGAACATCGTAATCAGCCTATTGCAGTCCACTGCTGGACACAGGCCTCTCCAGCTGTTTGCCACTTTGAGCAAACATCTGGAGGCTATACCCATAATCGCCACGCTGGGCAGGGGGCGATCGCAAGACGTAGTATCTTGCTTCGGGGACGCTGCTGCCTGTCATCGGCCTGTGGTATTTAGCTACGCTTTCAACCGTGATGGTTACACCACCACCAGTCGTTTGCCAGCGCCTCGTTTTTTTTTATATAGTCGCTCGACATAATGTCTTCCCTATGCCTGATGGAAAGCGAAAGAGAAGCCCAAGCCGCTGTGACAACTGGCAAGTAACTGGTCAGTTACCTGTCAGTTGCCACCGCTATGCCGGCCCAACCCTAACCCCCCCATCATCATCATCATCATCATCATCATCATCAGCCCACATCAGTCCACTGCTGGACATAGGCCTCTCCCCCCATGAGCTCCGGAAACCCTACTCACCGGCAGGAACACGACCCAGAGGTCATTTGGCTGCGGTTTGTTATTCGGCAGGATGCACCACGGGCAGGTGAGGTTGGCTTGGAGCGAAAGGATGATAGGCCGCTCCCTTACATTCCAAACTGAACCTGAAATGGTGTCATTTATTCATGCTTGGTTTTCCTGTCATCTAAGTGATGTTGAGGCCTGGATCTTTATAGCACAGCTGTATGTCTCTTGCTAACAATTTAATCCGTTTACTCAAGAGGAAGCCGTGGTCAAATGTTGTTTGTGGCCCATAAATTGACCCCTGTCGGCTGCGATAAGCCTGTTTGCTTATTGTGCCTGTTCAGTGTTCACGTGATGAACACACCGAAGCGTAGACGTTTATTAATATATTCTACTTATTTTAAGCCTTCTAGCCCTTCTTGTATTGAAATAACCAATGTCTTGAAACGTGTCTGCCAAAACCACCTTTTAGTTTCCGTAAACAAAGGCTTGCCATAGCGATTTGGGTTTTTCTTTCGCTTTTCATCAGGCAGAGCCGCTATTTACTTCTGTAGCCTCTGGCAACCGACTGTCTTAACAAATTGTTAAAATAGAATGTTTAAATTTCGCGCCTTGTGTCATAGACGTGTAGTGTGCGCTGTGACGCCCTCTACTCTCTATACTTTTTGGTTAACTTCATCTTGAATTTCTCAACTGTTAAAAATCATTCATCAAAAGTTTTTTTTTATGCAAGAGGCGGCAGACGAGCATATGTGATGCCTAATGGTAAGCAGTTGACACCGCCCATGGACTCAACTCAAATCGAGTTCTGGGGTCGTAGGATAAACCTACATCCAAGCATCTTACAATCCCGTCAAAGTATATCTTTGTTAACTCAACAATAGATAATTCCTTGAAGACGTCACCAAAGTACGGTCACTCCCTATGAATGGGTTGTCCCATCCTTGACCTTTATAACACAAGTTTACCATAAGATATAGTACGTTATCTGCACAATACGCCGTCTCAGCATACACACATCAGCAAAATACCTTTCTTTCATACGTTACCGAACCGTTTTACCCATTCAAGGTGTATAAGATCTTATGAAAGATATACCTATGGAGACCCAATACCCCCGATGGGGGTTATCGACCATCTGTGTCTACGTGAGGGCTGAAGGTATTCATACATGTAGTTCGTTGAGCCGGTGTGATAAGCCAATCCTGTAAGCAACGGGCTGTGTGTTACAACGTACTGTAATCATTGAAGCGAGATAGCTTTTGATTTATTTTTTCGGTATGCCTTCTTATTATTTTGCGCGGAAAGAACATCTAATATGGATGTTGCAAATATGATAATCAAGATGTTAGGAATTTAATATTTCATTTTATTTCAACTTTATAATAAAAGCCCGGGCGCTCTGTTTGTTCGGTCCCAAGGAAGGGACACATGTCTTTGGACACACGTAGTCAGTGACTTAGTACCGGGAGGTCATCACTCCGCTCTCCTAAGACGCCGCTATCTCTATAAACGCAGCGTAGCGCTACTGAACTGAGGAAAGATTGCGGTCTTGCCTCGACGGGTATCCTGAACTTCCTCAGATTAGCGCTTGAAGTACGTCTGGCTTAGTCCGTATTCAATGTTTAGGAGTGAGTTCATTTTTTTATAGTAACTCGACATAATGGCTTCCCTCCGCCTGATGGAAAGCGGAAGAGAAGCCTAAGTCGCTGTGACAACTGGCAAGTAACTGGTCAGTTACCTGTCGGTTGCCACTGCCATGCCGGCCCAACCCTAACCCCCCACGAGCTCCGGAAACCCAACTCATTAGCAGAACCAGATTTTATTATCCAGGTGTCTCGTATACCGAGGGCTTGGTGTATGTGTAAATGCCTCCCTGCTATGGAAAAAGGATCCCTCATCTACTCGTCCTGAGGTACATTAAACCAAGACTGCTATGATTTCCCTGTGAAAAGGGTACATTTGAATATGTTTTCGTTACGGGAAGTATATGTTTTGTCACTGTCAAATATGTATGGCTTGAAAAAAAAAACATAGTTTCTGAATTCGACGTCACTTCCGAAGATGACATGGAAGGGGCTTATACTCGTAGTGTAGGTATGGGAATTCTTATACTCATGCCACGGTCTTGTCTCTCTATGGAGAATAGACTATTTTGCAAGGCTATTATTTAGTACACGCGTAGGTCCTTCGCCACTTCGTCTTCCCAGCGACTACGCGACCTCCGTATCGAAGACTGGCGTGAGGTAGCCCGGGACAGGCCAAAGTGGAGATCCTTAGTGTTGGAGGCCAAGACTCATTTTGGGTCCCTGTGCCATGTTAGTAAGTATTATTTAGTACGAACATTTTCTCACGATCTGAACGGTGTAAAAGCGGCCATAGGTACAACCTTTGACGTCGCAACAGTTAGCCATAATGATATTAATGGATGTGTGGTCTGCGGCGCTGCCGCTAAACCGATACACGGGCATATGGATGACGTAATAATGATTTATATTAATGTTACCTAAACGTCATCATCAGTAAACATAAATGTGATCCGACCAAAGTCATCGACATAGCTCACCGGATTAGTAAGCTAAAGTGGCAGTGGGCTGGCCATATTAGCCGCAGGACTTTCC
Source organism: Conogethes punctiferalis (assembly GCA_031163375.1). Classification (NCBI taxonomy): domain Eukaryota; kingdom Metazoa; phylum Arthropoda; class Insecta; order Lepidoptera; family Crambidae; genus Conogethes; species Conogethes punctiferalis. Next base: position 1,942,519 of record CM062098.1, on the reverse strand, counting down.
AGCTCAAGTGTTTCCTTCCTCTTACAATGCTGGGTTCTTTAGGCGGGGCGTGAAACGGCATCTCAGTGGGCCTTCAGGGTGAGGGCGACAGGCGGAATGGGTTTGTGCCTGTCGACCTAACTTTTGGACCTCACGACCGCTTACCATCAGGTGGAGTGAGGTCATCCTGAAAGCTCTTCTTATAAAAAAAAACTGTTCATTGGGGAAGCCCGGGATATCCGGCAATGGACATTTGCAGGCATTCTTGCAGGCTTGCAAGAATTATTCTTCAAGCTAATACTTCATTATCAGCCCATTGCAGTCCACTGCTGGACATAGGCCTCTCCAGTTGTTCGTCACCAAGGGCAAACTTGTAGAGGATATACCCATAATCGCCACGCTGGGCAGGCGGGTTGGCGATCGCAGGGCGAAGCTTTTTGCTCCGGTGACGCTGCTGTATGACAACGCTATAAAAAAAAAGATGCAAGATCTTGCTTCTCCCATTAAGAACCAATTCTTCAAGCTAATACTTCATCAAGCCATTATTCTAAACAAAAAAAAACTCCGCCACAAATTCGTCTCACTCTCCAGACATTAAAAAGTCCATTAGGCGTCATTTTATCCTTCGAGTTTATAGCGGTCATTTTTAGGGTTCTACAGAACCTACACCTGGCTACAGCCAAAATGGCAAAAACGGGACCCTTATAGATTCGTCATGTCTGTCTGTCTGTCTGTCTGTCTGTCCGTCTGTCCGTCCGTATGTCACAGCCAGTTTATTCCGAAACTATAAGAGATGCATTATTGAAATTTGGTACGTAGATGTATTATGTGAACCGCATTAAGATTTTAAAATAAAATCAGAAAAAAATCCAAAATTTTTGGGGTTCCCCATACATAGAACTGAAACTGAAAAATTTTTTTTTCATCGGACCTATACGTGTGGGTTATCTATGAATAGGTATTTGAAAATGATGTTGAGGTTACTAACATCATTTTTTTCTAAACTGAATAGTTTGCACGAGAGACTCTTCCAAAGTGGTGAAATGTGTGTCTCCCCGTAACTTCTAAAATATGAGCATGATAAAACTGAAAAAAATATATGATTATGTATGACTATAAAAACTAATAACGAAATTTGGTTTGAATGAAATCTAGACAGTAGTTTTTTTTTAACGTCATAAATCAAATTACCTAATTTTTTAATTTAATTAACTCCAATATAATAAAACGTAAAGAAAAACACTTATTTAGCTGTATAGTGGCACGGAACCCTACGTGCGAGAGTCCGACTCGCACTTGGCCGGTTTTTAGACATTCCACTTTATCTCCGTCCCTTTTATTAATACTAGTTGGTGCCAGCGATTTCGTTCGTGTGGATTTTACTTATTACGTGCTTTCTAATGGGCTTGATGCCGTAAAAATATAATTAGTCTGTCTTTGAGGTTGTTCAAAAATAAAAGACACGTATTTTTTGATTTGTATATTAGACCAAAAATTACAAAGATATAGCCCGTTAAAATTACGCGTGACGTCAAAGAGCTTTTTGCGCCACTGAATGACGTGATTGTTTTGACCCTGGAAACATCTCTATTCTTATTGCGAACGGTTAACCGTTCGTTAGGTCTTAAGACCTCCCCGTGGTGCATCCTGCCGAATAACAAACGACGCTCTGGCAACCAACTGGTGGCGGTATAACCATCGCGGTTTAAAGCGTAGCTTAACAACACAGGCTGATGACGGGCAGCAGCGTCACCGGAGCGAGAAGCAACGCCCTGCGGTCGCCAACCCGTCTGCCCAGCGAAGCGATTATGGGTAAAGCCTCCAGGATTTTACACGTACACCTGGAAAGGCCTATGTCCAGCAGTAAACTACGATAGGCTGATGATGATGATGATGATGACTAAAATTACAACTAAGTACATAGTCTCAAATAAAAAATATTACGGAATCCTTAACAAATCTCCACCTTTGGAGGGCCTTTTATTAAAAGGTCTAAGTGGCTTTTAAATTTTTTCGAGAGCTCAGAAAGTTCGTTAACCTACTTCTTTAATTGCACCCTGCGAAAACTCAATTGGGAAAGGGCTTTTCAGTCTTATTGGCGGCACAGTTTATACGAATCTTTATTATTCTACATTTTTTTATTATTCGTACTTACTGGATTTGCACCTGACTGCGATTCGCTTGGTCATCATCAGCCTAAAGCAGTCCACAGCTGGATATGGGCCTTTCCAGTTGTTCGCCACTTTTTTCAAGTATCTGGAGGCTTACAGATGATCGCATGTGGATCGTAGAGCGTAGCTCCTCGCTCCGGTGACTCTGCTGCCCGTCATCAGCCTGTGGTATTTAGCTACGCTTTAAATCGCGATGGTTATAGCGCCACTAGGATGCACCACGGGCAGGTGAGTAGGGTTTTCGGAGATCATGGGGGGGGGGGGGTGGGGGTACGGCCGTCATGGCGGTTTGGGCTTCTTTCCATCAGGCGTAGGGAAGCCATTATATCGGGCCACTATAAAAAAAAAGAAAATATCGTTGTCTATGATGGAACGCTCTCGCCCAGCAAAAACTGGTTCACTCTCGCCTTGAGCATCGAAAGGTTATATCTCTCGAGGAACAAGAAACCCGGCAAAGAGTAACCTACATACTGGTAAGTTTAGCCGTTCGCATCATGAAGGTAGAGGCGAAACGCGCTTTACGATTGTTTGAAATTAGATTTTTTTTTAATTGTAAGCACTAGAGCAATTACACAAGTTTCTTGCCAGTTTCTTTTTAGTAGATTTCTGCTTTCTGATTCGGTGGTAGTTTTTTTCAATTTTTTTCGTTCGTTCGTAACGTTAGAACTTTCAGAACGTTAGAACCTCCACCTGATGGTAAGCCCGGTCGTGAGGTCCAAATGTTAGGTCGACAGGCATAATAAGACAAACCCACCGCGCCTATGGCTCTATAAATAAAATAAAAATAATTTATTTCTGCAAATAGATTCACAAGTAAACTATTTTGCACGTCAAACTTTTTTTCCCTACTAGCACTTCGACGTGATAAGGATGAGGCCTGATGAGAAGAAGTGCCATACATGAATACAATATTTGTTAAGTGCAGGCGAGCAGCTCATTATGTCCATGTAATATTATCGTCTAGGAAGTCTTGTATTTTCTCTCACCCCGAAGGCCCACTGAGATGCCGTTTCACGCCCCGCCTAAAGATCCCAGGATTATAAGAGAGAAAACACATGAGCTGGAAGGGCATTCCATGATTTAATGACACTTTGATAATAACGATAATCTGCAGCTAATATAATATCTAACGATGGAGAACCTAACAGGTTTGCAGTCAATTAGGCAATCTGGCACTTCAGTGTTTGAGCATTATCAAATTATTCGCTATTCAGTACATCAAAGGATGGTATCGGCACTTATCTGTGAAATGCACATTCGAATGCATTGCTTACTCGCAATATTGGATCGGTGTTTGATTAAATTATTCCACCAATCGAAGTGAACGGAATATGACAAGCTATTACTACTGCTATGAACAATGTATGTAGTAATATTGGTATTATATCATGCATATTCCTTGTAATATGGCTAGTTGCATGACCTTTTTAACATCATCATAATCATCTTTTTCAACCAATACTGACCTTTTGGAAGATCTCCCTTTAAAGACTATTATCATATGGGGGAGTTTGCTGTAGATACCACGCCTGGAGGGCGAGTTGAAGAACGCTACTGCTAGTTTCCTGATATTTTCTTAGTTGTCTTCTACGAGACACCTACGAGATAAGATGAGGTGGTCCTAATCTAAGTCCAGAAAAGGACAAACAAATGTAAACAAGAACAAGCGAAATCAATCCGATACGAAAAAATACGGTGAACGAATACCTCCCTTAAGAACTACCCGCCAAATTCGACACTAGTCAAAACTGACATAAACCGAGGCTCATTTGGTATGTCGATCATGGCACTGTACCACCAAACGGCGACTATTGTCAGGCCACAAAACCAGAAAAGGTCATAATCAACAAAATGATATTACTGGGATCCCTTCGCAAACGACTTTTGCGCACCGCCGTTGAGTGTGGTGTAAGTGATAGAAGATTACTGTTACAATTAAATAAATGAATTCGAGAACAGGTGGAGCAGACGAGTCTTAGAGTGGACACCGCTCTTAGGCAGGTGTGGTGTAGAACGCCCCGCAACCTGCAGGGCTGATGACCTTAGAAGAACTGCTGGCAATGGTTGGATGGGGGAAGCCCAGAATTGAGAAAAGTAGCGCGAATTGAAGGGCCATATAGTGCCATCTAGTCCCAAACTAACCTTGCGGAGGCCTTACCCATAACTGATACACTAGGACTGTGATTTTTTTTTATAGTGGCTCGACATAATGGCTTCCCTACGCCTGATGGAAAGCGAGAGAGAAGCCCAAGTCGATGTGACAACGGGCAAGTAACTGGTCAGTTATCTGTCAGTTGCTACCGCCATGATCTTAGTAACGCTGCTGCAGGTCATCGGCCTGTGGTATTTAGCTACGTCTTCAATCGTGATGGTTATACCGGGACCAGTCGGTTGCCAGCGCCTTGTTTGTTATTTAGCAGGATGCACCACAGGCAGGTGAGGGTGGCTTGGAGCAAAAAGATCATAGGTCGGTCCCTTACATCCAATGGATACAAGGCGAGGTTTTAACTTTAAACCACTGCCTCCATCATTGGAATTCAACGACATTAATATGGTTCTAAGGATGTAAGGGAGCAGCCTATCATCTTTCCGCTCTAAGCCAACCTCACCTGCCCGTGGTGTATCCTGCCGAATAACAAAAGAGGCGCTGGCGACCGACTGGTGGCGGTATAACCATCACAACTGAAGGCGTAGCTAAGTACCACGGAATGATGACGGGCAGCAGTGTCATCGGAGCGAGAGACTGCGCCCTGCGATCGTCCACCCGCCTGCCCAGCGTGGCGATTATGGGTATATCCTCCAGATGTTTGCCCTAAGTGGCGAACGACTGGAGAGGCCTGGGTCCAGCAGTGGACTGCAATGGGCTGATGATGATGATGAATATGGTTCTAGCTGACTTTAAGGCCATATTCCCATAACTCGAGCCACGCACACAGGGTCCAGCGACATCATTATCTGCCCAACACAAGCGTGAGATTAGAGCGAGCGATTTCATTATATTTTTCCGAGGGATTTCCTCACCGAGGACGGAGTTTTCTCGTCTGAAATTAATGCGTCGCTCTGTCGCCCGAGCACTTTCAGCTTTATGTAGTGGTGATTGTGTTAAGGCTGTAGCTAAGATAGTGGCTTTTGGGAGGCCAAAATTGTGTTGCGACTTGGGCTTTCTAACGCTTTTTAATTTAGGAGATAGGTATTATGATCTTTTAAGATGTAAACTGTGCTATCTTTAAAGGAGGTGACTAAGACAAGTAAAGGTGTTTCTAGAACACTTTTTTAAATAAAGGGCATCGGCACCTCAGTACCCCTAGAATCAGCCCACAAACAAAATCTATCTGTCAGTATATTCATAAACATCATCATCTAATAATGACATTATCAGGTCGTTGACAGCAGCGTCTCCGGAGCGAGAACGCCAACCCGCCTGCCCAGCGTGGCGATTTTGGGTATCTCTTACAGATGTTTGCCCTAAATGTCCAGCAGTGGATTGCAATAGGTTGATGATGATGTTCGCCCTAAGGGGCGAACAACTGGCGAAGCCTATGTCCAGCAATGGATTACAATAGGCTGATGAAAATGTCCGGCTGAAATCTCAAGAAATTACTTATTCTACAACCATGAGAAATGACTTTGTGTTCTTTGGCTACGGGTATCCTCACATTTATCGACGCAGTATCGGCAAACGCCGCGTCGGTCAGAAAAGCCTTAATGTCTATCTCTTCTTTCTTCTTCTTCTTCTTAGCCATCCTCAACCAGAGTGGTGTTTAGGCCTTCTTCAGAGTGCGCCATGTGTCACGGTCTTGCGCTGCTTTCATCCAGTCAGTTCTTAATGTCTATCTCATCACATCACCAGCCTATTGCAGTCCACTGCTGGACATAGGCTTCTCCAGTTGCTCGCCACTCAGGGCAAACATCTGGAGGATATGCCCATAATCGCCACGCTGGGCAGGCGGGTTGGCGATCGCAGGACGTAGCGTCTCGCTCCGATGACGCTACTGCCCGTCTTCGGCCTGTGGTATTTAGCTACGACTTCTATCGTGATGGTTTTACCGCCATCAGTCGGTTTGCCAGAGCCTCGTTTGTTGTTCGGCAGGATGCACCACGGGCAGGTGAGGTTGGCTTGTAGCGAAAAGATGATAGGCCGCTCCTTTACGTCCTAATGTATTGTCTATACGGACTGTCAATTGTTTGTTATGAATCTCTTTATTCCCATCCCCGTATCTAAGTGGGTGATGTAAAGCGGCAGATAATATTCGCCATTACGACCCGACCGGGCGCCGGGATCGCAGCGGCTAATCTATCCCCGGGCCTCGATTTGCTACGGGAATGGACACTTAGAACGTTTGTTGTGTTTGTTTGTAGAGTTTTGGACTATACATAAAGCCGTTTGTCCGTTTATGCGTCTGGGTTTCATATTAGTATGGTGTTGCGGACAGACAACCTTTTTTATATAAGTACGTTTATGATGTAAATATTTTTATTTAAAGTTTTGTATTTAGAAGTGTTTTTTAAGAGTATATTTTTTGCTATGGTTTTTGTTTATTTTTATGAAGTAAAATTTATACATAGGGATGTAAGGGTGCGACCAATCATCTTTTCGCTCCAAGCCAACCTCACCTGCCCGTGGTGCATCCTGCCGAAAAACGAGGCGCTGGCAATCGACTGGTGGCGGTATAACCATCACGATTGAAGGTGTAGCTAAATACCACAGACCGATGACGGGCAGCAGCGTCATCGGAGCGAGAAGCTTCCACTGCTGAAAGTAGGCCTCTAATAATTCGCGCCACATTTTTGTATCGCGGTTCTTGATACAGGTTATGTGACAGACAGAGGGATGGACTGACTTGCGGTTCTTGAAGTACTGATTTTAAACAGACAGACGGATTTAGTAGTAGTGTTCCGCACCCAAAGGGGAAACGCGTACCACAGAAGATGATTTCAAAAGACCCGATTACAAATAGAAAATTGGATGCAAAGCTCAAAACAATCGGATACAGAACAGTGTCTGCGTTGTTGTATGTTCGACACACTGGTTCAGAATTTGAAAATCAATTCAGTATTCTACAAACGGTAATCAACAGTAGCATTGCTGCCGTCGGATGGCTACGGTAAGCGGATTGCGTTCCCATTTGCCTGCCTTTTCGGGCCATGCTCTCAATGATCTGCTACGAGTATAGATGGATCTGTAACACAGGAATTGTTTCCCATATTTGGGTAGACAACATTTATGTAAATTCTGTAAAGATAAAGACAAAGATAGATTTTTTTTATAGTAGCTCGACATAATGGCTTCCCTTCGCCTGATGGGAAGCGAAAGAGAGGCCCTAGTCGCTGTGACAACTGGAAAGTAGCTGGTTAGTTTCCTGTCAGCTGCCACTGCCATGCCGGCCCAACCCTAACCCCTCACGAGCTCCGGAAACCCTACTCATCAGCAGAAACACGACCCGGAGGTCATTTGGCTACGGTATTCTATAGGGTGGAGGTCCTTCCCCGGACGGGCAGCTCAATACGAGCGAAGATTCGCTATGCCCTACCTCTCTCTGTGGGTTTGTTTACGATTTTTTATATAGTAGTACGACATAATTGCATGATAAAAAGCGATTGAGAAGCCCAAGTCGTTGTGACAAGGGGCAAGTTGCCACCGCCATGCCGGCAACTGATGCAGCAGTTATCACACGAGCTTTGGAGACCCTAGTCACCGGCAGAAACACGACCCGGAGGTCATTTGGCAGCGGTATTCTACTAACACCTGGAGGTTATACCCATTACCCAACTCGCCTGCCCAGTGTGATTACACTGGGCAGGCGAGTTGGCGATCGCAGGACGTAGCTCCGTAGCTGCGGTCGCGTTGCTGCCGCTTTCGGCATATGGTACTTAGATACGCCTTCAATCGTGATGGTTATACTGCCACCAGTCGGTGGCCAGAGCATCGATCATTATTGAGGATAACCCGATATCCACGCGTGCTACGCCGCCGGCATAGCCAGTGAAGTAATATGAGTGACAATACACTTCTCGCTCCACAAATCTACTCGACACCGCGACAGCAGGGTTCCGTACCGCAGCGATCGTGACGTTAACGCTATTGGGCTAATCATGACAAACCGACAATCAGAGCCGACGGTACTCTGATTTTGCACTTTAGCGTGAATGCGAATTGTTTGCTGGTTAAAATTTGCTAGTATGTAAAATGTCGTTTAACGCAATGCCTAATTAATGCAGTTTGTGGAGGAGGGATGTAAGGGAGCGACCCACCATCTTTTCGCTCCAAGCCAACCTCACCTGCCCGTGGTGCATCCTGCTGAACAACAAACGAGGCTCTGAAGACCAACTGGTGGCGGTAAAACCATCACGATAGAAGGCGTTGCTAAATACCACAGACCGATGACGGGCAGCAGCGTCACCGGAGCGAGAAGCTACGCCCTGCGATCGCCAACCCGCCTGCCCAGCATGCGATTACGGGTGTTTGCCCTAAGTGGACAACAACTGGAGAAGCCTATGTCCAGCAGTGGACTGCAATAAGCTGATGATGATGATGATGAGTGCCGCTCGCCATTATAAATGCCTTACTTTGCATGTTGTTAATTTTCATAGATAAGTACATATTATTTGCGAATCACGTATTATTTGTGACTCTGACTAGCATTTTTGCGAATTGGCTTACGGGAGATCTTTGATAAACAAAAATATACTAACCTCTTCTCTGTAACTATCCTCTACCCTAAGGTTGTCTGGAAGAGATCGCTTATAGCGATAAGGCCGCCTATATTGTACAGCATAATGTCTACTATACATAGTTTTAAGTCAATTGTTTGGTGTGCAATAAAAAATATCTTATCTTATACTAGTAAATGTTGTATTTTATCTAGCCAGTGCACTGCTTAAAGACTTTATCTATATAAAAAACTATATTTCTTATTTTAAAAAAATCGTTTTATATGATAATAGCTCGCCCGAAAATACCAGTTTCGTCGCAAATACGTCGAATTCTGTATGCGCGCTCTTAATCTTCGAATTTTTAAGGCATAGGCGGAATTATTTCGTCTGTTTTCGACATTCAATTAAAGAACAGACGAAAACCTTGAGAACGAAGTGTAAAGTTGTCATTTGCTCGCACCAAAACTCATTATTGTTCCAGACCAGACTTCGAAATTGTCTTCAAAGAGTTATGACAACAGCACGTGGCTCGCTTTAACTGAGCAACTGTGGTGCAACATTTTGCAGATGTAAGGCAGTTATTAATGAGAAAACGTCCCTTGTTGCTTTGTGGGCTGAAATAATATTTGTGTCTGCTTCTTCTGAGAACGTACGTTTGTATAGATAAGTTTATTTCTGCTGGTTAAAGATTTTTTTTCTTTGTGTTTTTTTTTTATAGTAGCTCGGCATAATGGCTTCCCTTCGCCTGATGGAAAGCGAAAGAGAAGCCCAAGTCGCTGTGACAACGGGCAAGTAAGTGGTCAGTCACCTGTCAGTTGCCACCGCCATGCCGGCCCAACCCCAACCCCCGACGAGCTCCGGAAACCCTACTCACCGGCAGGAACACCACCCTGAGATCATTTGGCTGCGGTATTCTATAGGGTGGAGGACCTTCCCCGGACGGGCAGCTCAATTCGAGCGAAGATTCGCTATGCTCTACCTCTCTTAAAAGTTTTGGATTTTTGACCGACTTCAAAAAAAGTAGGAGGTTCTCAAGTCAAGTGTTTGTTTTTTGTTGTACCTGATAATAATCTGATCTCTGAAAATTTTTAACCGATTTGAAAAATTTTTTTTTTTGATCGGCAGTGTAATTTCAAGTTGCTCCTATGGAAACCATATTGAAGCCGGTAATTTTTTGGCTTTGATACGAGTACGTTAATTATTATTAGTAAGTTTTTAGTCTGCCGTGTTTTCCGCTCTCTCGGGGATCACTGCACCTGATCTACAGAAGTCCTACACTACATCCTAAAATATTTAAATAGGACTATATCTCTTAGTCTCTAAAAAGTTAAAAATATATATTATTTTAGTTTCTCTAAGCGGCAGATACACGTTTCCTCATTAATAAAGCTTTACGTCCGTTGCAAAATGCACACGAGCTCAGTTTAACCACCACTCGTGACCGTCATATATCTCTCGGGAAGGCTTTTAAACGTGGATTGTGAGTTTTACTGTACGCTGAACACATTTCAGCAAATATTAATGCGACTTTAACAATAAAGATGGGGATGTAAGAGAGTGGCCTGTCATCATTTCGCTACAAGCCAACCTCATCTGCCCGTGGTGCATCCTTCCAAATAACAAACGAGGCGCTGGCAACCGACTGGTGGCGGTATAACTATTACAATTGAAGGCGTAGCTAAATAGTACAGACTGATGACGGGCAGCAGCGTCACAGGAGCGAGAAGCTACGCCCAGCGATCGCCAACCCGCCGGCCTAACGTGGCGATTATGGGTATATCCTCCAGACGTTTGACTTAAATGGCGAACCGCCACCAGTCGAAAGCCAGAGCCTCATTTGTTGTTTGGCAAAATGCACCACGGACAAGTTATCTCGTAACGATAAGTAAATCTTATACCTATCCCATTTTATTCAAGTAAACGATTATTTTTAAATGTTAGGTATCTATCAAAATATATTCACGATCATTCCTAAGAGACATCTTGAATCAAGACAAACAACGCTTGGAGCGTATTTCTTACATGAATGAATAAGTAATTGATAACTTAAAAGGAATTCTATAAATAAATGATCAAGAATTAACACAGATATTGGTAATAAATTTGAGAATATTTTTAGGAGAGATTCGGATAAAATGTGTATATTCGGCTTAGAAGCTTAATAATGGCATTGATTTTATTAGGAAAACGTTTTAAATATGGTGAATGGCTGTGTTGGAACACAATATCCAAGGTAATTTATATAAATAAATAGTAGCTAACCGAAATTGATTGGGTCACTTCGGTTCCGCCACAGGGCAGGCGGGTTGGCAATCGCAGGGCGTAGCTCATCGCTCTGGTGATGCTGCTGCCCGTCATCGATCTGTGGTATTTAGCTACGCCTTCAATTATGATGCTTATACCGCCACCAGTCTTGTTATTCAGCAGGATGCACCACGGGCAGGCGAGGGTGGCTTGTAGAGGAAAGATGATAGGTCGCTCCCTAACATCATAATAAACTCCATAAGCATAGTAAACAAGTTAGATAAAATTTCCAACTTTTCCCGCTACAAACAGTTCTTCATATATTCCTCTCTGAACCCGTAATTAACGCGACAATTTGCATAGTTGTAAACAATTCTCCGTTCATCAGAAGGAGAACTAATAGCGCTTATGAATTCACAACATTTCGCTATGATTAAACCCCCTCAACTTCAGTACGTAACTAAAGTTCGGTATATAGTTGACAATGTTAAGTAGAGGTGTTTCTAAGCTCGTAGTAGGAGTTTTGAACGTAAACTAACACGTTTACGTTCCGATGATTCTGTAATGAACACTTAAGCTTAGGAGTTTACGGGTTTTAGAATCGTTTGATGTTGTTCTCATAATTGCCAGCAATAATCCTCTCCTGACCTAGTTTAGGCCATAGTAACCATTCTCTATGGATCCAAGGGAGCAATTTATCATCTTTTCGTTCCAAATCAACCTCATCCCTGGTGCATCCTGCTGAATAACAAACGAGGCTCTGGCAACCGACTGGTGGCGGTATAACCATCACAATTGAAGGCGTAGCTAAATATGACAGACCGATGACGAGCAGCAGCGTAACCGAAGCGGGAAGCTACGCCACCGCCTGCGATCGCCACGCCTGCCCAGCGTGGCGATTATGAGTATATCCTCCAGTTGTTTGGCCTACCCCAAAGTAGTCACAGGTGCGTTGCCGGCCCTTGAGTTTGTAAGTTTGCTTTTTGAGAAGTCATGAAAAGAGCATTCGGAATGACCTCATTCGACCTGATGGTAAGCGGTCTTGAAGTCCAAAAACTGAGCCGACAGCATAATAAGTCCAATTCACAACCAACCGCGCCTTTCGCCCTCACCCTGAAGGCCCACTGAGATCCCGCTTCACGCCTTGCCTGAAAACCCAGGATTGTAAGAGCAATTAAACACGTGAACTGGACGGGTATACCATGGACTTAATGGAACAGGGCAGGAACGAGGAACTAAACCTCTTGGTTCGCGCTATTATCTTATGAATGCTTTGCGCATGGCAACGCTTTATCCCTATCTCTATCTCTATAAATATATATAACTCAAAGGTGACTGACTGACATAGTGATCTATCAACGCACAGCCCAAACCTCTGGACGGATCGGGAAATTTGGCATGTAGGTATATGTTATGACGTAGGCATGCGCTAAGAAAGGATTTTGCTCAATTCTAACCCCAAGGGGATAAAATAGAGGATAAAACTCTATTCTGTGCGGACGAAGTCGCATGCACAGCTAGTCATAAATAAAGTAGTATAACAAAACAGACATAAACATTCACTGACCTATTTGCCCCATAGCTCAATAATTAGGGCGTTGTCATAGATGCGCAAGGTTGCGTAATCGATTCCCGCTCTAGAATCAGCATTGGTCTATGGCTAGTTATAGATATTAAGGTGGCATGGAATCACAATAATACGGATGATGACAAGGTATGAAAATGAAGAAAATAATTAGTCCGTCTCTTAGATAATAAAATAATATAAGACCCGTATTTTTTGTTTTGTCGAAATAACAAGAAAATACTTAGATATAGCGCATTAAAGTTACGGAGTGGGGGCTAACTACTTCACGTTAGAGTATATTTTGTACTCTAACGTGACGTCATGTGACATTTAAAATCAATGTATCTTCGTAAGTTTTTGAACAAGAGGCAAAATAAAAAATACGTATCCAATATTTTTCATTAATCTATCTGATGGACATTAAATTATTTTTTAGTCATCATCCCAATTGTTTCGCCAGTGCTGGATGGCGTGCATAAACGCGTAGCTCGTAGGTAATTCCGGAAACTACAAGAACTTTCGATGTTCGTAGTATGACTTCATTGGAAAGTCATATCTCTGTCCAGAATATTCGGCAATGGAACTGTCCTACACATATAAATGTCACCGGAAAATAGCAAGAATCGCAAGTTGATCAATTTCCTAGGTAGTTGAATAACTACCGGAAAATAATAAACGGCGGTTGAAATGTATTATTTAACGTATGTATTTTAGTAAATTGATCATTATACGGGGTCTTGCCGTTAAATAATCCGACGAAGGTGAGGTGAACGTTGATTCGTTCAATGGCTCACGTGGTGTGCATCCCGGCAACCAATCAGGGAACAGTGTATTAAGTTACGGGTAATAGTGCACCGTTAAATAGTACATTGAGCAACGATTGGCCCATTTGAGGACGATTTTACTTGTGTCAAAATTGTATATTATTAAATTACTGCCAGGCTACCGTAAGTTGAACAATTAACTGAAATCCATTGCGTTAAATAATACATTTCAACTACCGTTTGTTATATTCCGAAAGTTAATCAACTACCTAGGAAATTTATCAACTTACGAGTCTTGTTATTTTCCGGTGACATAAATAACCCAAGGCATGCCACGCTGGGTCACACATCGCCATCTAGCCCCAAACTAAGCCGAAGCTTGTACTATGGGTGCTAGACAACTGATAAACTTACTTATATACATTTTTTTTGTAAAAAAATGCATAGTAAATACCCAGACCAATATAAACAGACATGTTTATATTGACAGGTATGACCTTCAAATCTTAAACTTATCTCATCTTTGTCAATGTTTAGTATGTAGGACTGTAGGTAGCTATAGCTTACAAATACATAACAGTCAAAAACCATATTTCATTGAAACGGCCCGGTGGCTCATTTGGTAATCCTTGTGTCCATACTCGTTGTTACCACGTTAAATATCGGGGGGTGAGGTGTCATAATTCATAATTTGTCTTTGATAGCTGATAGTAATATTTTAATTTTAAACTATATCTCTAATATTTTAATTTTAAACTGGGTGTTGATATTGATATTTATAGATATCACGAGTGTGTGTATTACTTGGAGCTATCTATTGTTGACACATATAGCTGAGATTGGTGTGTTTTAACCAAATATTTGTTGCATATTAATCTTTGTTTAATGTATCTATTTATATCCACTCCGCAATTGTTATAGATACTAGTTGTAATTTAAAGGAAACCTATAATTAGCCTTACTAACTGAATGTAATTCCATCAACATAAAAATTTGTTACGCCGTTGGTTTCTTAATAAATAAATAAATAAATAAATAAATAAATTATGAACACAAATGTTTGTACTGTGCGGGAATCGAACCCACGACCCTTGATTCCGAAGGCAGATGTCACTACCAAATGAGGCACCCAGCCAGTCGATGTGTATATTCGCGCCATCTCTACTCGCTATGTACAAAATGTTGATTTAAATTCAACAATCGTCAAACTGATCATTTTGTATGAATATTCATAAAATGGTTTGTTGAATATGAATTGCTAATCAGTCCGTTTTATGTTAGTGCGACCACAGTTTTCAGGTGAAATTTGCTCATTGCATAGTTTATCCAATCGTTTATTTTCTTTTTGATAACTATTATGGTGGGCGATCGTGAGGTCCAAATGTTTGGTTGACAGGCATAATAGGACAAAGTCACGGCGCCTGTCGCCCTCACCCTGAAGGCCCACTGCGATGCCGTTTCACGCCCCGCCTAAAGAACCCAGGATTGTAAGAGAAAGGAAACACATGAGCCGGAAGGACATTCCATGACTTAATAGCACCTATTGTTTTCATTGAAGACTAGCTTTAGCCCACGACTCTTAACCCCACAATAGGGCTTAAAGCAGAATCAAGATAACACAATAGCTCAAGCTACTTCCATTGGGATCGGAGATATGTATGTGATGTTGTCTGATATTTTATAGGGTTTTTAATAACTTCTCGTCGGAAACAAAATGCCTATATCCATACCTAGGCTTTAAACTACGAGTATATCTGTACAATATTTCATAGAATGGGATTCAGTTGCTTACCCGTGCAAAGTTATCAGACAGAGTTAGAGACTCTGTATGATGCAGAATCACAACTCATCCACATGATCAGCCTATTGCAGTGCACTGCTGGACACAGGCCTCTCCAGCTGTTCGCTGCATTAGGCAAACACCTGGAGGCTTCGTCATCACCTGTGGTATAAATACCACTTGCTTACTACGCCTTTGATCGTGATGGTTATACCTCCACCAGTCGGTTCCCAGAGCCTCGTTTGTTATTCAGCAGGATGCATCAAGGGCAGGTGAGGATGGCTTGGAGCGAAAAGTTGATAGGCCGCTCTCTTACATCCCTATTTTGTCGAGCTACTAAAAAAAAAAAAATTTGAAACTGTCTGATAATCTGTTATATCATGACATAACCTAACTTTGCAACAAAAATAACCAATTCCCCCGACTCCGTAATCAGGGTGGTTTAAATCTAAATAAACGAGCCCCGAGCGACCCTTGAGCTAATTGATTAATGACTAAGGATGGGTCTGCCAGAAATGTATCAAGGATAAAACGGAATTGTCTTCTTTTATACCGCTAAGGTTTCAAAGAAGGCTACGGCCTGCCTTGTTAAGCGGTTATCGCACCATACGTTTTGTAAGTCTTTTTTGTGTTACTAGCATATTAGCATAGTGTCCTCCAGTACAGGGAAAATAAGGGAGCGACCTATCATCTTTTTAAGAGAGGTAGGGCATAGCGAATCTTCGCTCGTATTGAGCTGCCCGTCCGGGGAAGTACCTCCACCCTATAGAACACCGCAGCCAAATTACCTCCGAGGCTCCGAGTCGTGTTTCTGCTGGTGAGTAGGGTCTCCGAAGCTTGTGGGGGGTTAGGGTTTGGCCGGCATGGCAGTGGCAACTGACAGGTAACTAACCAATTACTTGCCAGTTGTCATAGCGACTTGGGCTTCTCTTTCGCTTTCCATCAGGCGTAGGGAAGCCATTATGTCGAGCTACTATAAAAAAAATATTTTCGCTCCAAGCCTCACCTGCCTGTGGTGCATCCTGCCGAGTAACAAACGAGTCTCTGGCAATCGACTGGTGGCGGCATAACCACGACGATTGAAGGCGTAGCTAAATACCACAGTCCATATGAAGGGCAGCAGCGTTGCCCCAGCGTGGAGCTACGCCTTGCGATCGCCAACCAGCCTGCCCACAGCGTGGCGTGCTTGCCAAAAGTGGCGAACAACTGGAGAGGCGTATGACCTAGGTTCTATTTCCAGCATTCGAATTTCAAAAGTTAGAAAATGTGACAAGTATGATGAATTGAAAGTGATCTATCCTTGATATTTTTCTGTGTATCAACCACTTCAATACAAAGACAATTATCTACATCATTATATTAAAGTATTGGGGTCAAAGTCTTTCAAAGCAGAGGAAATTAAACACTTGAGGATATTTTCCAATACTGAGTCGATAATTTGAGCGGATAATAGGATATTTATTTTCTTTTTTTTATGCAAGAGGCGGCAGACGAGCAAGTGTGATGCCTTACGCTGCTCTGTATAGGCTGACCATGAGGATTTATCGCAGTACATTGCTGGTCATAGGCCTCTCCAGTTGTTAGCTACTTTGGTCAGCAGTGGACTGTGATAGGATGATGATGATGATGATGAAATAAAACCTCACCAACCCGCCTACCAAGCTTGACAAATTCAAATCCCCTCATATGGTATTAAGAGAGGTAGGGCATAGCGAATCTTCGCTCGAATTGAGCCGCCCGCCCAGGGCAGTACCTCAACCCTATAGAATACCACAGCTAAATGACCTTTGGGTCGTGTTTCTGCCGGTGAGTAGGGTTTCCGGAGCTCGTGGGGTGAGTGCTGCATCGACAGCCGGGGGTTAGGGTAAGCAAAGCACGTGTGATACCCCTGGTGTTGCAGGCGTCTATAAGCTGCGGTAACTACTTAACATCAGGCGGGCCGTATGCTTGTTTGGCAAATGTCATTTGGGCAATTGTCATTTGGGCAATTGTCATTTGGGCAATTGTCATTTGGGCAATTGTCATTTGGGCAATTGTCATTTGGGCAATTGTCATTTGGGCATTTGTCATTTTGAGCAATTTTTTTTTCTAGTCAAAATGAGTTTGCGCTTGACTGCGATTCGCCTGATGGTAAGCGATATCGTAGTCTGCGATGGATCGCGCTCACCTAGCAAAAACCGATTCACTCTTGCCTTGAACATTGGAAGATTATATGTCTCGGGGAACAAGGAACCCGGCAAAGAGTTCCATAGTTTAGCCATTCGCACTATGAAGGTAGAAGCGAAACGCGCTGTGCGCGTCCTAGGAACTTGCGCCATGTAACGGTGCCTATTTATTGTCATTTGGGTAATTGTCATTTGGGCAATTGTAATTTGGGCCTATGTACAGCAGTGGATGATACAGATTTTGTAAATATTCTATACAAGAAACTACCAGCTACTAATCACGATTACGACCATTACTCCATTCTCTATAGAATCAGAGGTGAATGCGCTATCGTGGTTGCCGGGCCGCACTAATGGGTCGTTACTGTGCGCAGGCACTGATTGGGTGCAATTTGTATCTGGATGAGGAAAGTGAAACGGATTTTTTTCCAAGACTTTGTGCCGATCCGTGCTGTAGTACAGTGTAGAGTATTAAGTCGTTTTAGGTAATAAACATGTTCTTTCTTCCTCAGCCACAGTAGTGTATTTTTTGTATGCTGACCAAAAAATTATAATCATCATCATCATCAGCCTATTGCAGTCCACTGCTGGACATAGCCTCTCCAGTTGTTTGGCTACGCTAATGTTTAGCTACGCCTTCTATCGTGATGGTTTTACCGCCACCAGTCGGTTTTCCAGAGCCTCGTTTGTTGTTCGGCAGGATGCACCACGGGCAGGTGAGATGGCTTGGAGCGAAAAGGTCGCTCCCTTACACCCCAAAAATTATAATAGTAACACTAATTAATGAGGATAGTACCAGTTAAAATAATCACTTAATTAATTACTGGAACAGGTATTTTTTGTTTGTACTCAGCAAATGAATATCTGTTACAAACGAATGGTGTGGGGATAGCAACAAAACGCTACCTAGTATCGCTCGTATATCTCTGAGAACGTTTTAATTGCCATTTCAACACATAAATATAACGTACTAGTGATGTGAATGTTTCGGATTCGGTGCTATCGGCTATCAAACGCGATTTAAGCGACCGGCATTTCGGTTTAAAATTAAATTAGAATTTTCACTTCTATGTAAAAACACACATCAACTTTCTCCCGTTTTTACAGTTACTGTAAAAAATTCATTTAAGTTACCAATGCATAGGCTCTATTTTCTTTCTACATTTTTTGGGGAAATTGACAAATGTAACGTGTTGATGGCTGTTTGTGCTCGAAATTTGGCACATTGATTCTGGTCGTGTAATGTAATCCGTCTTCTGGTGGCTCAATTTGTAGTGACTCCTGCCTTCTGTACCAAGGGTCGTGGGTTCGGTCCCCACCCGGGACAAACATTCATGTGATGAACATTTGTGTTATTCCATGTCTGTAGTGTTGGCAATCAGTTCAGAAGGAGTGGGTTTGTGAAAATAACAACCAAAATACTCAAGATTTAATCACTTTATATTCACTATTTTTCATACAAATACAATACCTCACTGGTATACAATCCTAATATCCTTAATCCTATCCTAACCTAATCCCTCATAATTAATATTCCTATCAATTCCTACCAATTCAATCAATAATCCTACCAATATCCTACCAATCCTACCATCCTACCAATAAAATATAAATCTATTAACACTTACTGTTTTACAGGTAATCCACATAATAATGCACATAACCCACATAAAGCACTCTATACGTCCGTTCGGTCCGGCGTCTCGTAACAGAATGTCGATAACTGACAACTTGTCTGCCTTTTATACGCTTGGACGTCAGATGTCAATTGAGTGACTATTTAATTTAATTTCCTACTCGCACGCCGGATTTCAATTGAGAGACTATTTTATCAGAGAAATAATAAGCTATGCAATGTATTACCAACTTAAAGGTATAAAATGTATTAATGTGTATAATAAACGCTAACAGCTCGGCCATCCTGTTCGAAGCGGGTCCTCACGCTTGCTACTAGAAGTTTCAGCTTAGTGTCTTCTTCGCCATAGTCTTCGCCTTAGTTTCAGCTTGGTGTCTTCTTCGCCTTAGTCTTCGCCTTAGTTTCAGCTTGTTGTCTTCTTAGCAGTTTCTTGAGATGTCCTCTTGTCCCATCTGTCCGGTCCGGTCCAGTCCGCTCCAGTCCAGTCAAGTAAAGTCTAGTTTGGCCCTCTAACCTGGGCTCTAGTTATGCCCTCTAACCTGGGCTCTAGTTATGCCCTCTAACCTGGGCTCCAGTCCTGCTTTACCTGGACTCCACTCCTGCCCTACCTGGGCTCCATTCCTTCCTCACTCCTTGCCCTCGACTGTCCATCCATATCCATCTTCTTCCGTAGTAGTGGGTATCTGAAAAACTTTTAAAAGCTTAATATTGTTATCGTAAAATACACATTTATTGTGGCAAACATGGACTACATGGTACGTATATAGATACTATATTTAGCACCGTACTCGTTTGAATCATCATCATCATCAGCATCATCATCAGCATCATCATCAGGTTCATCATCATCAGCCTGTATCAGTCCACTCCTTTGAATATCTACTTATAATGAATGTTTGTTTTTATAGTTTCAATTTTACCTGTACCGTGGTTACCTATAACACATGGAATATAAAAATAAGTAAAATGTAATTCAAACTTTCGCCACTTCGTACACAGTCATCTGATCTAATAAGTATTTTGAATCATCATCATCATCAGCCTCTATCAGACAACTCGTTTAAATGTCTACTCATAATGAATGTTTGTTTTTATGGTTCCAATTTTACCCTTACCGTAGCTACCTTTTATAACACATGAAAGCTGTAAAAAGTAATTCAAACTTCCTCCACTTCGTATACAGTCATCTGGTCTAATAGGCATTTTAACTTAAGTATGTAAAGGAAAGACAGATCAGGTGTTGAATAAGATTCATCAAAAACACCGCGTCCTACAAAATCAATACGAAACAGAATATAAAATACTAGCAGCTCGCTCCTCGCTTCGCTTCGGATAAATCAATTATTTCAGCTAAACATTTCATACATTGTTGGTGTTGTGACGAGTTCCAAAACGAAGAAAAAGGAACACACCCTGGCCCTGAAGAGCCTCTCACCTCAACCATCTCATCGACATATTGCAACGACCACCATAGTGAATGCAACCAGAACTGTTCCCGCCAGCGTGCGATCATAACTTATAGGGAAAAAAAGGCTTATGAAGTGCCTTCAATGTTCAAAATCCATTAACCATTCAAAATATTACAATGCTCGGACTGACCCACAGTGAGTGTCTAGCACGGACAGAAATGAAAAATTGAAATGATAGGTAATTTCATAAGAATGACTGCAACTCACTGACACTTAATGTATCGAGAGTCTATTTGACAAAAGACATAATATTCTATTCATCCGATTTCAATAGGACAAATAAGTAGTAATATCGCTATCACATTGTATGTGTTCAGCTAAGAATCTGGCCACTTAACCCGCTCTTACTAAGCAGAAAAAATCACATTGAGAATGCAAAAGTATTCCATTTTTAGGGTTCCGTACCTCAAAAGGAAAAAACTGAACCCTTATAGGATTACTTTGTTGTCCGTCTGTCCGTCCGTCCGTCCATCTGTCAAGACCCTTTTTCTCAGGAACGCGTGGAGGTATGAAGCTGAAATTTATATCAATTACTCAGGTCTACTGTCCCTTGAAGCTGTGAAAAAATCAAACTTCTAAGCCAATGCAATCAAAAGATACAGCCGTTTATGCCGCAAATTTTTGACACTTGCAAGGGAATCAAAACCTAAAGGGTACTTCCACTCGACCTAGAATCTTGAAATTTGGCATGAAGCAACGTTTTATAGCACACATGAAGGAAAAATTCCGAAAACCTTAAGTTTTTAGTTACATTACAAAAGATATATTTTTTAATAAATATAAACTTTTTCCTTTTTTTTTCTCATAAACGCGTAGAGCTATCAAGTTGAAATTCATATCAAATACTTAGATCTAATTGCCTTTAACCCGTGAAAAAAAATGACTCGATTGTCGTAATGAACGAACTTTGTAAACCTTGCAGGTTTTTACGGAACCCTCGGTGCGCGAGTCCGACTCGCACTTGGCCGGTTTTTTTTTTTTTTTTAATTCCTTCACAAAGAAATACAGGACAACTCCGGCAATGTAGACATTATGTCACCAAAGGGAAAATCTAACCAATAAAACACGTCCGTTCATGAAAATATTCAAGGCCTTCCCGACGAAGATCATAAATTAGAATTATATTTAAATTTTAAGGCATGTATGAGAAGAAATCCAGTTCCTATATGTTTCCTCCAAGTCTTCCTCATCTCTTTGCCCTCATCAAGTACTTAGTTTTGCCTAGTCGTTGTAGTGTCAAAATCAACTAACAGTGTCCAAGTTCTAATGCATGGAATCACTACTTAGTGTACCAACTCCCAAAAATATTTATTATCCCTAAACTTTTCTCAAAAATCCCTAAAATCACCTTAATTATATAGTTTTTAGTTAGGTATTTTTGGTTATTAGTATTTTTAGGAGAAAAAAATAATTTTGTTTCCTTAAGGCATCATTGACACATTTATTGTCGACATAGTACGACGTAGATAGTACAAAATCGAATCGTTGAATCGTTGAACTCAGTGTACAATCGTTGTACAATTTTCTCAAACATTTTTTTTTTTTTGCCGATTCATATCAGACATAGTTGGAAAATATGCACTAGATGTTGTTTTAAGACACTAGGTCAAGAAACTAGCATTGTTAGGATAAAATTCCATTTTAAACAAAACATTTGAAAGAGTCAAAAAGTTCCTGTATATACTCCTAAAAATTTCAGACGCCCAATAATAATCTCATTTCACCTATATACCCTGGGGAGAAAACCCTTAAGTTGTGAACCCTGTCTCTACTATAAGAGTATGTTATTTTATTTCTTTACGTATCGCATTTACATATTTATCAACACTAATGCCAGAGAGTAAATTTGCCCACACACCTAACAGACCCTAAAAACACTGATCCGATTTGATATCTCCTTCATGAATCTTATCCTGAATTTCGAAAACACTATTTCAACTAGACGTCTCTTCGGACGTACGATGATTCCACAGAACACTGCTTCGACAAATCACATATTCGACAGATTTCTAGTCAGACAAAACACTAGGTACTCCGACAATATTCTATTTCGACAAGCCACTATTTCGACAGAACACAACTGCGACATCTCACCTATTCGATAGAATACCGTTCAGACAAAATGTTAAATCTTTTGTCAAAACCTAATCAGTTATAAGCCTTTAGGAAGCTACACTATCTTTGGCATACACAGGTCATAATTTTTTTAATATGGGATTCATAATAGAATTTCACTAAAGTTACCCAAGTTTGAATTTTGCGTTATATAAACGCAACTTTGCAGTGCATAATAACAATAAAACATTGTAATACAAAAATTGCCGATAGAAAAAGAGTAACATCTTGTTTCCTGCCGGTTCCCCGGGCAGAATCCACTCTCTGAATATGGCGTTAGCATAACCCTTCCATATTTTACTTGGAGATTAATAAGTACCTCTATTTAAATCTATGTAATTAAAGCTGCTATTTTCATTTCAATTCAAGATATGAACAAAAATCGTCAAAACCCTTCTCTCATCGCGTGCGCAGCGAAACCCATTGATTATAGAACCAAAAAAAAAGTGTACTACGACTCTACAAAAAGCATGTCCGGACCGAGTACTGCTATCTGTTCATCTGTTACAGCGTGGCTGTAATAGACAACCTTAAATACTCGAAGGGAGGGAAGGTCGCTTGCTGTTCACAATCATCAATTGTAATTCACTCAGTTGATAGATCACAATGACAATGATGATGTAGACCATGATTGCCTATATATAGACCCCGACCTCCGATAATGAAAATTCATCCGAATCCACTATTCTCTCAGACTCCGACCAATTTCCAATGTTATCCATATCCCCTGACCCTTTTGATGGACCCACTTGAATATCACGCACTGGCCCGAAAATATAAATTTCTCTGTTACCTCAAACCTATCAGTAAGTCAACAGCAATAGACATTATAAACCCGGACCAGAGCGACCAAATGCCAGCACCTGAGCGCCTTCACGGGCGCAAACCTCACACATCGATCTAGCCTCGAAAATCGGACTGGGATATAGAAAACATTGATTACCTATAAAATCCCTCAAGTATCCCACACAGACAATTTTTTCCATCTGACACCATTAAAAATTAATTAATCCTTTTACAAATACTGCATGTATGTATTTACTAAGAAATAGGCCAAGGCAGACGAAAGACAAATCTTTGTGACTGGGCCATTCCAGGCATTCACATTATTAACAGAAGGAAATTATTCGAACCTTGTGCAACCCAAGCCAGATCAAAGGATGAGAATATAATGTTTAAAAGTATACGAAACCCCTTTTAAAAAGGCTTATATAGTGGCGAAGACAAATAACGAGTACTTATCTAAAAGTAATAAAGGACATAGAACCCCGGTTCATTACCACAAGATCTCTAAAGAAAGTGACAATCGTCCCAATTCCGATGCTGAAGCAGCCACTCAATCCAAAACCCACTTTTCTAACATACCTACCCTGAATAACGAGCAAGATAAATCCTTAGCCAAAAACCCTAAGCCCAATCTCCTCCAAAAGCAAATGTGAAAGAATGTCTTCTTAGCCATTCCAAATCATATTTATTGTGTAATAGCGATTCTACAAACCCTCAATGAACTTCATTTATCAAAAATATTTGTAAGGAAATTTCAGCAGTGGTATAATTATTGTTTCACAGAATTTTGCAATAATATTTAACAAGTGTATAGACAGTTATATCCAAATCCAATGAAACAAGTAAGATTATTCCTTTATTTCATCGATTCCTAGGTCCATTTCCATTTTACGAGCATTAAGTTTTAATCTTATCCCATCAACAAACGAGCAAAAATATGACTAAGCGAACAATACTCTCTCACAGTCTTACATTAGTTTACCACAATTATTTTCTTGTAAATTCCAATGCATATCCGTCCATATAGGACGCGCACAAATATTAGATTAACACAATATTCAGAATTTAATTTCAGACTCATTTTAATTCAATTTTATCTTTATTTTTCTGTGAACAGAGGCTTCGGTCAGTTTATACTACTACTTCACTTCCGTGGGACGATGTAAATATGAATGTGAGTCAAATAAATACTCACATAACCATGAACAGTAAACACACGGAACCCGCTGAATGCACGACCCTTCCAGGGATAACTGCGAACTCTCAAGTTACAACGGGCGGACTCAGTTGTCATAACGTTACCTAATTAAAAAAAACTAGGGAACTGACATCGATACCTCAAGGCTAATTCAATCCAGTCACTTCCACAGCATCATATCCCACAGTTTGCCCTTATGGGAATCAGCCTCACAAACTAACCCTGTATCACAGAAGGGTGCTCTGGTCTACATTACAGACCCCAATCCCGTAAATCACTTAAAGAATTATCCAAAGAAATAAAAATCCTAACCGCGGTGTCCCAATACACGTTTGACCGCAACATATTGTTGATCTAAGTATTATATCGATTTAAATCTCGCACAGAGTCATGTACAATTACCAATGGCTACCACAAAGCGCAAGATTACCTAGATCACCAAATCACTAGATCATTAAAGAAGGCCTAGCAGACTACACGTCGAAACGCGGTCATAAAAAGTTATGATATACATTGCGAATCCACTTAAAGAAACACGAGTAAACCATTTTATTTTTCTTGCATGACCATACCTAAAAATAACTTTCCAGTGAATACATATTTAGCAAATATATGATCATTTATCTCTATATATCATTTATTATTACTTTACCGAATCCCGTAATATATTTGAATACTACTGATAACTGTTAAATTTGTCCAAGCTCTTTTTACTTATATGATTCCTCAATGAATATTTGCACACGTACGTACCTATCACTAATTTTTGTTGTCTCCTATTCAATTCTTATTTTATAATTCTAGATTAGCTTGTTAGGCATTCATTCATGTGACATTTACCTTAAAATCTGTAACAACGGTATTTAAAAGCTACGCCCTAATCCCAGACTCCAACGACATGTATTCATTATTGCGTTAAGAGTACATCGTACACACGTTGGGCGATAGACAAATAAACCTATGCAAGCACAACTCAACAAGTGTATAATATTGAGGTCCGTTTCAATTAGGAATCTACCCCGATTCCCATAATACGTGAAACAATATTTTAATCTGTTATTTATTTAAGGAATTAAGGATATTACACAGCAAGCAACGAAGTATTGAGTATTTAGTTCTATTTGTGCTAAGAAAATGACTTTATTACGAAAATAAAATAACTGGGCGTGGTCAAAGAAAAAAATATTCAAACATGTACCGCTTTAGTTATTCTATTATTCACTACTGATTTTACTTCCATTTGCCAGTGGTAACTGAACAGCTATTCACTTTAAAGCCGTACATTATTGCTGAAAAAAAAAAGTTCGCCCATTCTCGGTTATTGTGGACGTGAAAAGAAAATTAAGAGAATTTTCTTACGATCCCACTTCTGAACTGTTGGCAATCAGTTCAGAAGGAGTGGGTTTGTGAAAATAACAACCAAAATACTCAAGATTTAATCACTTTATATTCACTATTTTTCATACAAATACAATACCTCACTGGTATACAATCCTAATATCCTTAATCCTATCCTAACCTAATCCCTCATAATTAATATTCCTATCAATTCCTACCAATTCAATCAATAATCCTACCAATATCCTACCAATCCTACCATCCTACCAATAAAATATAAATCTATTAACACTTACTGTTTTACAGGTAATCCACATAATAATGCACATAACCCACATAAAGCACTCTATACGTCCGTTCGGTCCGGCGTCTCGTAACAGAATGTCGATAACTGACAACTTGTCTGCCTTTTATACGCTTGGACGTCAGATGTCAATTGAGTGACTATTTAATTTAATTTCCTACTCGCACGCCGGATTTCAATTGAGAGACTATTTTATCAGAGAAATAATAAGCTATGCAATGTATTACCAACTTAAAGGTATAAAATGTATTAATGTGTATAATAAACGCTAACAGTAGTATGTTCTCCTTGTTTATAATGTACATTTAAGTACATATGTGTGATACCTTCTTTGTTCTGATACCCATAACACAAGCTTAAGGTACTTGCTTTTGTGATCGGAACAATATAATTTGTGATATTGTCTAATATTATCTGTATATTTTTTATTTATATATATTTCCTTGATATTAACCGGAATAAGAAAAGGATAAATCATAGAACTTTGCTGCAAGTATACCTTTATACTTTTTTTTTATAGTAGATAAGTAGTGATTTCCACGCAAAAGGATTTTTTTATTATGTTTAACTTCGGTTATTGTTACTCCAAAAACCGTTTTCAGTTTCGGTTCAAAGCAAACATTAGCCAGTCACTAGAACACACACCCGTCGAGGTACACAAATCAATCACCGAATTTCACTGTACAAAAATAACGTTAATCCATATGACACGAATATTTCAATATTTTTTGTCTCTTGTGTATTTGTGAATTTTAAATTGGGCTTGATTTATATAGCAGACCGAGCTTAAGTTCTTTATGTCTCATATATTACTCGTATACCTTAAATTATTGATGCAGAAGAATATAATTCACCGTTTAAAATAAACAGCATCAGTAATAATAACTCTGTTAAAACTATTTAAAATAAATATATGGCTTAGTTAGGTGAAAACAACTCTGAGGACGAAGTGAAATAGAAGAATCCCTCAGTGCCTAAATACGAAAGTCTTCAATGTGGACACTTACGTTACGTAAGGTCCAGAAGCTTAAGAAAAAGTTCCTCAACGAGCAATGCGATATAATTATGAGATTAGCAGAAAAGAAATCATGGAATACCCTTCCAGCTCAGGTGTTTCCTTTCTCTTATAATCCTGGGTTCTTTAGGCGGGGCGTGAAACGTCTCAGTGGGCCGTCAGGGTAAAGGCGACAGGCGCGGTGTGTTTGCCTAATGTCAACCTAACATTTGGACCTCACGACCGCTTATCATCAGGTGGAGTGAAGTCATCCTCAAATAGCTTTTATTATTATATAGCAGTGTATTGCGAACGTATGATAATGATGACTAAAAACCTTGCACGATTCTCACAGTTAGCTAAATCACAAAAAATCTACCAACCAAACAATGAATAACACTTTCACATCTGCAGCATTAAAAGCGATGAGCGTAACTCAATACAACACCTTTTAGCCGCTAAAAGCATCCTGCTCTCAACAGCCTTTCAAAAGTCCGTTAAATTATTCAATTTCACGTAATGCCCGCTTATCCAAACAAAATTTGCAACATATTTCATTTCTCAAAACGTATTTGTATCTCGGCTAATGGGAAATTCAAAAAATCCCTTTAATTTCTCGATTAAACGGGCAAATAGTTCGCTCGATGGATTAAATGCTTCCGATATTTTCCCTATCACAAAGCTATCCGTTTAATCGGATTCTTTCTCGGCCCGATTAATATTGTAGAATTTCCAATGCAATCCTTTGCCACAGTTTGTATCGCATACAGTAACTGATGGGATGTAAGGGAGCGGCCCATCATCTTTTCGCTCCAAGCCACTCTCACCTGTCCGTGGTGCATCCTGCTGAATAATAAACGAGGAGCTGGCAACCGACTAGTGGCGGGTGTAGCTATAACGATAAAAGGCGTAGCTACATGCCACAGGCCGATGACGGACAACAGCGTCACTGAATCGAGGCTCTACGCCCTGCGAACGCCAATTCGCCTACCCAGCGTGCCGATTATGGGTAAAACCTCCAGATTTTTGCTCAAAGTGGCGGACAACTTGAAAGGTACATAGACCTCTCAGCAGTGGACTCCGATAGGCTGATGATGATAGCCCTACGATGAGCAATAATCTTGGGATTTATTCAATGAATTAGGATTTATCAAATTATTAGATTGTCTGAAGTGAACTCTCGCGCCCCACTATTTAATTATTTTATTTAGATATGTGATATGATAAGAAACTTGGGCGAGAGTAGCGCAGGACCGTGGTGAATGGCAATCAAGAGAGGAGGCCTATGCCCTGCAGTGGGACCGATTGTAAAGGCTGATGGTGATGATGATGATGATGATTTAGATAATGTGAGTGCAAATATTAACACAGGCACTTCACCTGTGTGCGAGCGCCGATTAGCCGGTAGATAAATTTTTTGTAAATAAATACATATACATAGAAAACATCCAGACCAATACAAACAGACATGTTCATGCACATAAATGTTTGTACTGTGCGAGAATCGAACCCACGACCCGTGGTTCAGGAAATAGAGGTCACTATCAAATGAGCCATCGAGCCAGTCAAATTTATCATAATAATCATAAGTTACTGATTGCCCTTTCTATACTATCCGCAAACTATTACTTCAAAAAGGATATATCAACTTGGGAGCCGCTTAGTCGCCGATCTCATCCCACTCAGATGGCACTCTTAAGGCGGAACTCTTTAAGCCTCGCTGGGCACTGCTGGGGCTTTGTTTAATCACTATTTACTTGCTATGTGGATGAATTATTCTTACATAGTAATAAAACTTTATTTATTACTAGAAAGACATCAGGCCTGTTGCCGTAAAAAATGTAATTGGTCCGTCTTTTAGATTCTTCATAAATAAAAGACACGTATTTTTTCATTTGTAAATTAGACCAAAAATGACAAAGATATAGTCCTATAAAATTAAGCGTACCGTCAAAGAGTGGAAGTTTTTTCGTCATACACCCCCACTCCTACATTTTGATGCCTTGTATCTTGCGGTGGCAACTGACAAGTAACTGACTAGTGGCTTGCCACAGCGACTTAGGCTTCTCTTTCGCTTTCCATCGGGCGTGGGGAAGCCATTATGTCGAGCTGCCATAAAAAAAGAAAATATTCCACGCTATTGCTGTACATTTGAAGGCACATGATTGCGTCACTGGACACAAAGTGTAGCGCAGGAGTGGCAGCGGCAAGCATTCAGGTATGTTGACGCGGACACGGCCGGCAGTAACGAGGACGGACAGTGGGGAAAGGCCGGCAGGGATCCGCTGGTAGGAGGGGAAAACGGTAATATTCCATAAAAACTATGCAAATGCGCATAACCATCACAATTATGTAAAGAGTAGGGTTTCCGGAGCTCGTGGGGGGTTAGGGTTGGGCCGGCATGGCGGTTGCAACTGACAGGTAACTGACCAGTTACTTGCCCGTTGTCACAGCGACTACTCTTTCGCTTTCCATCAGGCGTAGGGAAATACCACAGGCCGATGTCGGGCAGCAGCGTCACTGGAGCGATGAGCGCCCTGCGATCGCCAACCTGCCTGCACAGAGCGTGGCGATTATGGGTAAAGACTCCAGATGTTTGACTAAAATGGCGAACAACTGGAGAGGCCTATGTATATAGCAGTGGACTGCGATAGACTGATGATATGATACTCGTAAGATGTGATGTTTGCAAACCAACTTTGTAGCACACAAACATCATACTCATTTAGTACTAGCTGTGCCGGCGGCGTCGCACGCGTGGATATCGAGTCTCAAAAATAACGGACTTCCATGAAATACCTATCTATACCTAGTACCTAAGTTTTAAGTTAAACCTCTAACAATACATTGGTGAAAACCGCATTCAAATCAATGCAGTAGTTTTCACGTGAAGCGCGTTCAAACATACAGATACAAATTTCTCCCGTTTTCTCCCCACTGCCCTTCACTGCTTTGCTCCTATTGGTTGTAGCGTGATCAAAAGTATACTATGACCTTCCCAGGAGTATGAAGAATAATTGTATTCAATTCGTTAAAATCCGTTGAGTAGTTTTTGTGTCTATAACGAACATACAGACAGACTGACAGACGGACAAAAATTTTACTGATTGCATTTTCGGCATCAGTATCGATCACTGATCACCCACTGATAGTTATTTTGAGTTTAGTACCCATAGTACAAGCTTCGGCTTAGTTTGGGGCTAGATGGCGCTATGTGGCCCAGTGTGGCATGTCTAGGATTATTTGTTAAAATTCACGAAAAATATTTCATGCATATAATTATTCTAATATCTCCAGAAAACCCCTACCAACATCTAATCCGGCTCACACTTGACCGCTTTTTACACCCGCCCGCCAGAAAGGGATGCCTAGACAGGAATTTGATTTCAAATCCGTACGCCGCCCAACGCGGCTACAAACCGAGCCGTAACGAGTTTCTCTATTTGCTTTACACGTTTTTTTATGTATCCTTACATGTTTTTTTTTACATTCGCATTCGCAGTGTGCAACCCAGATTTCTGTTCGTGCATTTAAATATTTTCGTTTCACCTTTTGCGGTTTTTATGGGGTAAAACCTTGTTATGTTGGGAAACATTTCTGCTATAAAGTTCGGAAAATTTTACATCTGCCGAACAAATAGGCTGTAGAACACTCTTCCAACATACTTTAGTATGTTTTATGTGTATTTATTTACAAAAAAAGTGAAAGAAGTGAAAGAAGGAAGAGCCGTGGTAGCCTAGTGGTAAGATCGTCGCTTCACACACGTGAGGTCGTTGGTTCGAATCCGCGCGGGGCACACACCGCTGGATTTGCAAAAATCTATGTGCGGAATTATACCACTAGCTTAGCGGTGAAGGAAATCATCGTGAGGAAACCTGCACATCCAGTTTAATTCTGAATGTGTAACCATAATCCACATTTGTCTGGTTCCCCTTTCTGAGGGTTACGAAGGTCAGATGGCAGTCGCTTCAATGTAATAACCAGACTCGCTAAATCTAGGATCATGGTCAAAGCGGATCCTGGGCCTGGAGGCACAAACCGGGACAACGCTAAGAGGATGATGATGATTTACAAAAAAGAGTATCTAAGTAAGCTTATCTTTAACATATTTGTCTAGTGCCTAAAATACAAGTTTTGGTTCACTTTGGGACGAGATGGCGCTGTATAACCCAGCGTAATGTCTTAGGTTAATCCGTTAGTTTGATTTGCTTACAATTTAACTTAACACCAACTTTACCCACACATTACCGTCTTAACAAACTTTACTATAACCAAAGGTACCGTCTATTTCGTTAAGTCACTTCCAATAAACGTTTCCCATATCACACCCCTTGAACCACACATTAATATTCCGGTAATTTGGATCGCTTAATATAATTTGTGCTCCTCCCCCGTCACAGTGATTGATGTGTCAATATCATGTAATTACTGTTAGGTTTAATATCACGTGACGGGTTAAAGAGTATCTTATCATGGTGATATTGCTGTGAGATTTCCATGACACGATAAACGATGAAATGATTTTTTTTATCGACCGTGTGGTTTCTGAATTTAGAATGGAACTGCCCTATCTCATTCCGTGGGTGTTGTAGAAGACAACTTTTTTTTTTTAGAGGGGAATGCAATGTGCACTTTCATGCCGCCTCCGGGGGGAGTCAGCATGGTGTGTGGGACTCACACCTCCCAAAATGAGAGGGTATACCCACTAAACCCCTAGCAGGGATACGGGTAGCGCCGAAGCATACGGCCACATCCCTGCCTGCCCTGGCCAGCCGCAGATGACAAGCGGCCGGCACTTCTGGTCCGGGGAGGGCAAATACCCCTGCCCCCGGCTTCCGGGGAGCGTTTGAGTTTGTAGAAGACAACTAAGGGAACATCAGGAAACGGGCAGCAGCGTTTAACTGGTTACAAATAAAACCTACTGCGGTCACCAACCCACCTGCCAAGCGTGGTGACTAAGGCATATCCTTCCAAAGGGTTATTGTCATTTGAGGAGGTCTAAGGATCAGTGGACGTTTGCAGACCGATAATGATGATGAGTGTATTGTCGTTGTGTTTTTGTATTATTATTTTTTTTATAGTAGCTCGACATAATGGCTTCCCTACGCCTGATGGAAAGCGAAAGAGAAGCTCAAGTCGCTGTGACAACGGGCAAGTAACCGGTCAGTTGCCACCGCCATGCCAGCCCAACCCCAATCTCCCACGAGCTCCGGAAACCCTACTCACCGACAGGAATGAGGAACATGACCCGGAGGTCATTTGGCTGCGGTATTCTATAGGGTGGCGGTGCTTCCCCGGATGGGCAGCTCAATTCGAGCGAAGATTCGCTATGACCTACCTTTAAATGTATATTCATCATCAGCCTATTGCAGTTCACTGCTGGACGTAGGCCTCTCCAGTTGTTCGCGACTTAGGGCATACTGAAAGATTTACCTATAATCGCCACGCTGGGCAGGGCGTAGGTTCTCGCTCTGGTGACGCTGCTGTCCGTCATAAGTCTCTGGTATTTAGCTCCGCCTTCAATTGTGATGGTTATACCGCTACCAGTCGGTTGCCAGCGCCTCGTTTATTATTAGACAGAATGCACCACGGGCAGGTGAGGTTGGCTTGAAACGAGCGGAACGTCCATTTTACTAAATTATTGTACTGTTAAAAAGAGTGGAACTTGGTCATCCCTCAAACTTCTTTATTTTCTTGTCAAGCAAGTGTCTTCTAAACCAAAGTTTAATATCAGGCTACCACAATTCACCTTTCAATCGAGACTTTCCTAAGCGGTCCTCCTGCTACCCGCCCTGTCACCTGTGACCGCCAGTGCGTCCACAAATATCCGTAATCCCCGGACAAAGGCTGGGCGGAGTTCAGTTTGAGTCCTCATTTGTTTGCCTTTACACGACATTTCACCTTGCGACCACCCTCTTGGTATATTGCGAACGTCGCTTATAGGCTAAAAAGCAAATTGTCTATGTTTGGGGTCAGAACCATCCGCTCCTCTGTAATCTACCCAAAGAATGTCTGGAATAAATATTTTCATATCGTCATCACGAGTCTACCGCAGTCCACTGCTTGAAATAGACCTCAGAGACATCTGGAGGCTTTACCTGGAGGAATAATCATCACGTTTGGGCGGGTTGTACAGGGATGTAAGGAAGCAGCCTATCATCTTTTCGCTCCAAGCCAACCTCACCTGCCAGTGGTGCATCCTGCCGAATAACAAACGAAGCGCTGGCAACCGACTGGTGGCGGAATAACAATCACAATTGAAGGCTTAGCTGAATACCACAGACCGATGGCGGGCATCAGCGTCACCGGAGCGAGAAGCTACGCCCTGCGATCGCCAACCCGCCTGCCCAGCGTGGCGATTATGGGTATATGGGTTACTGAACCAATTTTATAAATATGTAGAACTTCATAGCCGTGCTTAGGGTCCCCAAGATACAGGGTTTTCCCTAGTTTGGGGCCCATTGCATAAATTATTTTATCATGTAAGTGTGTCTTTTGGAAATAAATGTTTTATTATTATTTTTTGTTTCCCATTTTGGCTCCTTATAAATAAGGGAAAATTTCAGCTTTGCGGGCTTGCGGCCAAGCAAAACTGAACTTATTATTATTATTATTATATCCACCAGATGTTTGCCCTAAGTAGTGAACAACTGGAGAGGCATATGTCCAGCAGTGGACTGGAATAGGCTGATGATGATGATGTTTGGGCGGGTTTGGTGATTGCAGAGCGTAGCTTCTTACTTTGGTCATCGTCCTATGATATTTAGCTACGCTTTGCATCGTGATACTGCAATAGTCGGTTATTAGAGAAAAGTCTTACATTCAATCTCAAAGAGAGTGTTAATAATAATAGTATCTTACGGCTGGTATTAATTAAAGCTATTTCACCAGCCAAGTAGAGTCACTTAAGCGTAATCCTGACGAACAATGGACGCGCTGCCACGCTGAGCCGTGTTAATGGTGTTTTACTTAATGGCGTGCTGCTTGCATTTACATAGCACGGGCAAAACTATGTTGAAATGTAAGTGGATTAGACTAAGAGAGGTAGGGTATAGCAAATCTTCGCTCGAATTGAGCTGCCCGTCCGGGGAAGGACCTCCACTCTAGAGAATACCGCAGCCAAATGACCTCCGGGTCGTGTTTCTGCTGGTGAGTAGGGTGTCCGGAGCTCGTGGGGGGTTAGGGTTGGGCCGGCATGGCGGTGGCAACTGACAGGTAACTGACCAGTTACTTGCCAGTTGTCACAGCGACTTGGGCTTCTCTTTCGCTTTCCATCAGGCGTAGGGAAGCCATTATGTCGAGCTACTATAAAAAAAAAAAAAACTATATTGAAATGTAAGTGAATCAGACTTAGCGAGAAGGAAGTGCGCAGGAGAATTGGTATGGCTAAGAGCGCCATGTCTCAGCTTGAGAAAATCTGGAGGGATCGTAACATTTCCGTAAAAACAAAATCAGAACTGGTACGGACTCTGGTCTTCTCGATCTTTTCATATGGCGCCGAAACATGGACCCTGAAGGCGGCGGACCGCAGACGCATTGATGCGTTTGAGATGTGGTGCTGAAGGATGCTTCGTATTCCCTGGACAGCATTCCGGACGAACGTCTCTATACTGGATGTAAGGGAGCGGCCTATCATCTTTTCGCTCCAAGCCAACCTCACCTGCCCGTGGTGCATCCTGCCGAATAACAAACGAGGCGCTGGCAACCGACTGGTGGCGGTATAACCATCACAATTGAAGGCGTAGCTAAATACTTAAGACCGGTGACGGGCAGCAACGTCACCGGAGCAAGAAGCTACGCCCTGCGATCGCCAACCCGCCTGCCCAGCGTGGCGATTATGGGTATATCCTCCAGATATTTGCTCTAAGTGGCGAACAACTGGAGAGGCCTATGTCCAGCAGTGGACTGTAATAGGCTGATGATGTCTCTATACTGCGAGAAATTAAGATCTCTTCGCGATTGTCTTCCAAGTGCCTACGCAAAGTCCTAGAATATTTCGGTCACATAGCTAGGAAAGACGGTGACAACCTCGAGAGGCTTATTGTGACCGGGAAGGTGGATGGGAAAAGGCCTCGTTTTTTTTTTTTTTTTTTTTTATAGTGGCTCGACATAGTGGCTTCTCTACGCCTGATGGAAAGCGAAAGAGAAGCCCAAGTCGCTGTGACAACTGGCAAGTAACTGGTCAGTTACCTGTCAGTTGCCACCGCCATGCCGGCCCAACCCTAACCCCCCACGAGCTCCGGAAACCCTACTCACCGGCAGAAACACGACCCAGAGGTCATTTGACTGCGGTATTCTATAGGGTGGAGGTCCTTCCCCGGACGGGCGGCTCAATTCGGGCGAAGATTCGCTATGCCCTACCTCTCTTACCTCGTGGTCGCAGACCAGTACGTTGGTCTGACCAGATCCGCTCCGCACTCGACTCTTCGGTTCACCACGCCCTCCACGCCGCCAAAGACAGAAACCGGTGTAGAAAGACTGTACGAGAGAAGGTGTTTCGGTTTAGTGGGTATGCCCTCCCATCTTGGAAGGTGTGAGTCCCACACACCATGCCGACTCCCCCTAGAGGCGGCATGAAGGTGCCTAATGCATAATTAATTCCCCTCTAGAAAAAAAAACCACTATAGGTCGTCCCTTACATTCCGACATTTAATTCACCCATACCGTGTAAACCCCACATTTCGAGACAGACACGCTACTTTTTCCTTTGAATGCGCTGAAACGGTCGGATAAAATGTGCGACGCTGTGTGTAAGTTTCAGCGACTGAAACTCTCGTTTCACATTCAGCTGAATTACAATAGGACAACTGAAAAACAGAACTGTCGTGTTAGCAACTTTGTAGTTGATATTTTATGCTTTGGAACAGCGGTTCCCAACCTTTTAAACCGCAGACCCCTAAAGAATCAAGCATGTAGAAAAAAGGTGTAACTTTCGGACAAGTTATAAATAAAATAAATAAATAACATAGAAACATAAAATATACCTCCATTTTTCTTTGTATCTAGTTTAAGTAAACTGTTTGGTGTGAATTAAGAGTATTTATCTATCTATCTAACCCAAGACAAGAAACGCTGTCCACACATAGCCATCTAGCCCCAAACTAAGCCGAAGCTTGTACCATGAATACTAAATAACTGATAAACTTACTTAGATACTTTTTTTGTAAATAAATACATATTATACCTAGAAAACACCCAAACCAATACAAACAGATATGTTCATGCACACAATTGTTTGTACTGGGCAGGGCTCGAACTCACGATCCTTGCTTCAGAAGGCAGAGGTCACTACTAAATGAGCCATCCAGCCGGTCAGGTCAGCCAAATTTTCGGGTTCATAGGAATTATTTTACTCAATTACAATCTCAAATCAGATTCCACATGACATGTAACCTTTTCCTGTATTTGTTTACTTAGCATCTAAGTAAGAAAAATGCGTATGGGACCGCGGCCCCCTAAATATATATTCGCGGACCCCAGGAGTCCGCGAACCACAGTTTAGAAAACAATGCTTTAGAATACTGCTGTTGATAAATTAAAAGTTTAGTGGAGCTTTCGTAGGGAATAGTAAAGTTGAAATTGAAGTGACAATTTGTGAACGATTTGGAATTTAACTTTAGTCACTGTGTCTGTGTTTAAATGAACTGTTTTTTGTAGCAGGACTCTCGTGAAAGCATTTTGGCAGTATGTAATTATCATCATCGTTATCAGCCTGAAGACATCGACTGCTGGACATAGTCCTTCTCCAAAGACAATAGGGATGTTTTCAAGTTCAAAATAATTACATTATTATTTAGTCCTTATTTTAGAAAATGATATATTTTTCGTATATTAAGTAAGAGAGCGGCCTAACATGTTTTTGTTCCAAGCCAACCTCACCATCCCGTGGTGCACCCTGCCGAATAATAAACGAGGCGCTGGCAACCGACTGGTGGCGGTATAACCATCACAATGAAGGCATTGCTAAATACAAAAGACCGATGACGATAAGAATAACGATTTAATTGGTTTCTAACGAATTAATACAATTCCAGCCATTATAAAATTTGTAATCGAATGCCTACGCAAACATAAAAGTAAATTTGAAGCGAAATTCACAATTGTTAACTCTCGAATTTCAATTAAACATAGCAAATAGTTCTAATACCGTAATTCATACTCTATTTTGTTGTCTAGATTACATTTTCGAATCCAATTTCGGATGGAAACCGGTTCATAATTGGTTGTGAAGTGTTTTCGTAAACCATTAATATTTATTAAAGTTTTATTCAAAGACGTTCAGTTACTCCTAAGGACTTAGATAGGGTTTGAAGGTTTAAATGTCATCTTTGCGTTAAAGAGAAGAGAAAAAGTTATCAAATTAAAAGTTTAGACTACTTATTACAAAATTATAGTGCATAGAATAATGATTTGTTTTCGATTTATTAATCTTAAATAATAATCAAAAATTATAATATTTCGAATACAAAATTTACGGAGCGGTAGTAAGGGAGCGAACTATCATCTTTTCGCTCCTAGCCAACCTCACATGCCCGTGGTGCATCCTGCCGAATAACAAACGAGGCGCTGGCAACCGACTGGTGGCGGTATAAGCATCACAGTTGAAGGCGTAGCTAAATACCTTAGACCGATGACGGGCAGCAGCGTCACTGGAGCAAGAAGCTATGCCCTGCGATCGCCAAGACGCCTGCCCAGGGTGGCGATTATGGGTATATCCTCCAGATGTTTGCTCTAGGTGGTGAACAACTGTAGAGGCCTATGTCCAGCATTAGACTGCAATAGGCTGATGATGAGGTAGGTAAGATCAGATCGAAGACCTCAATAAAGGTTATTACGATTAAGACTCGAACCCACTACTCTCATTTCAAAAAGGCCACCATATGAGCCACCGGACATTAATTTTCATCTGATAAAACAATTGACCAATCGCCCTGTATAATTCAATTGCTTAACCGGACAAGCAATTAGGTCAATAGCGGTTAGTACATTGTGAGCTAATTAATTAGTGACGGAATATTAATTGCATCGGTAAAGATTGCTAAGCGGGGTTTGAACACGGGTTTTTTTTTTTATAGTGGCTCGACATAATGGCCTCTCTACGCCTGATGGAAAGCGAAAGAGAAGCCCAAGTCGCTGTGACAACGGGCAAGTAACTGGTCAGTTACCTGTCAGTTGCCACCGCCATGCCGGCCCAACCCTAACCCCCCACGAGCTCCGGAAACCCTACTCACCAGCAGAAACACGACCCAGAGGTCATTTGACTGCGGTATTCTATAGGGTGGAGGTCCTTCCCCGGACGGGCGGCTCAATTCGAGCGAAGATTCGCTATGCCCTACCTCTCTAAAACGGGTTTGAACTTCTAGGGATGAAAGCCTTCCACTCCCTTAACAGTTCGGTGATGACAAGGCCGCCCTGGTCATCATCGTAGTCATTTAGAAAAAAAAAAGGGGGTATGAACTTTGGGTTCAAGCAATGATGTCAAGATTTTCACATGACCTTCGGAGCGACCATCTTTTCGCTCCAAGCCACCCTCACCTGCTCGTGGGGCATCCTGCTGAATAACAGACGAGGCTCTGGCAACCGACTGGTGGCGGTATAACGACGATAGAAGGCGTAGCTAAATACCACAGGCCGATGACGGGTAGCAGCGTTACCGGAGCGAGGACCTACGCCCTGCGATCACCTTACTTAGCGATTATGGGCTCCAAACGTTTTCCCAAAGTGGCGAACAGCTGAAGAGGCCTATGTCCAGAAGTGGCCTGCGATAGGCTGATGATGAGGTAGGTAAGATAACTTTGCAGCACGCTACCTACATCTGTTTCTGCTTACCCCAATGGTTGACTGGTAGAGAATGCCTATGCGGCATTAAGTCCGCCTTTGTACACTATTTCTTTTGTGTGATAAATATTAAATAAATAAATATAAATATTAGACAACATCACATACATTGCTCCGATCCCAAAGTAAGTAGCTTAAGCACTTGTGTTATGGGTATCAGAACAACGAAGGTATCACACTTAAATACTAATATAAACACCCAGACACGGGACAAACACAAGTGTTCATCACACGAATGTTTGTCCCGGGTGGGAATCGAACCCACGTCCCTTGGTTCAGAAGGCAGGGTTACTACCAATTGAGCCACCGAGCCAGTCAATAAATAAATAAGATCAGATCGAAGACCTCAATAAACAAACTAACTAAGAAGATACGGAAATTAATCTAATTACTCGTTCAATTTTTTCATCAGCGCGTTGTAAATAAATAAAAAAATCCAATTTGGCGAGGTTACTCAATTACCCGGAGTGGTGCTTAGGCGGTTTACCGGTGGAGGGCATCTTCTATATCCTCCGAACGTAGGTCTGTATCACAGTGAAAGATAAACTATTATTAAGAGAGGTAGGGCATAGCGAATCTTTGCTCGTATTGAGCTGCCCGTCCGGGGAAGGACCTCCACCCTATAGTATACCGCAGTCAAATGGGTCGTGTTTCAAAAACCTCTAGGTCGTGTTTCTGCCGGTGAGTAGGGTTTCCAGAGCTCGCGGGGGGTTAGGTTTGGGCCGGCATGGCGGTGGCAACTGACGGGTAACTGATCAGTTACTTGCCCGTTGTCACAGCGATTTGGGCTTCTCTTTCGCTTTCCATCAGGCGTAGGGAAGCCATTATGTCGAGCCACTATAAAAAATAAAAAAAAGAGTATTTTGACTAAATTATTGTGCAAAGCATTTTTATTTCATTTTTTTTTATTGAAAAAGGGGACAAACGGTCATGAAGGTCACCTTTTTCGGAGAGGGGAACGCATCAGGCAACTTCACGCGGCCTCCGGGGGGAGATGACGTGGTATGGGGGACTCACACCTCTCAGAATGGGAGGGCGTACCCAACAAACCATCCTGTGTCGCCAGTGGGCAGCAGCTTGTAGGGACTCCGGTAGCGTAAGCCTGGCCTGGCCAGCTGCAGCTCTGGTCCGGGGAGGCCAAATACCCCTACTCCCCAGGTGGACCTAGTGGCATGAAGGGCACCTAACTGTACAGTTCAGCCCATGGACACCGCAACACCAGAGTCATAAGTGTGCTGCCAGCTTCTAAAAATGTTGGCTCGTATTTTATGGCGTTTGAAAAAGTGGACTCGCTTTTTGAAAGTCTCTAAGTCGTACCCATTCGGAAAAGTTACGGCAGGAAACTGATTTCAAAGAACCATTGCACAAACCGTATCGTGAAAGTCCAATTATCTCCAACTATCAAGATGTTAAGCATGAAACCTTGTATCGGTACGAGATATATCATCATCATCAGCCCGTGTCAGTCCACGAGATCTATGATGATAAAAAATATTTTCTATTATTAGATTGCAGTTGTGAACTACAAAGTACAAGGTACAAAATAAAACCTCATTATCATCATCAACAGCCCATTGCAGTCCACTGCTGGACAAAGGCCTCGGCCATTGTCTAATTGTCATTCGGGGGTTTACTTTTTTTTTATAGTAGCTCGCCATAATGGCTTCCTTACACCTGATGGCGAATAAAAAAAGTAGCATCGCTTATCTTTTCATGTAGTAGCAGCTTTAAAAGAAAGTCCTTCCCAAGGAAACGATGTGCGTGATTACCCGAATGGTTGGGTTTCGTGTTGATCACAGGATATTAGAGATCGGCAAAACCAGTTTAATGTTTTTTCTTCCACACTAAAATTTTCTCATACAGTTTTAAGAAAATCAATTTAAAAAAAATCTCTCCAATTGATCCTAATTGGGACTCATCATCAGCTATTGCAGTCCACTGCTGGACATAGGCCTCTTCAGTTGATTGCTACTTAGGGCAAACATCTGGAGGATATACCTATAATCGCCACGCTGGGCAGGCGGGTTAGCGATCGCAGGGCGTGGCTTCTTGTTCCGATGACGCTGCGGCCCGTCTTTTGTATTTAGCTACGTCTTCAATTGTGATGGTTATACCGCCACCAGTCAGTTGCCAGCGCCTCGTTTGTTATTCGGCAGGATGCACCACGGGCAGGTGAGGTTGGTTTGGAGCGAAAAACTGATAGGCTGCTCTCTTTCATCACAAAGGGCTACATTATTCTCTCTACACCTGAAATTCTCTCACCTGACCTTTGACCCTATCCCTATCACTTTGTGTGTCCTGACCCTAATTTTCCGCTCCGGAGCGAGCGAGACCGACCACTTCCGGCCATTCATTTCCCGGGGAACCGGAAACGGTCCGGCTTCTAGAAAATAATCTTTGGATGGGGTTTTGTCTACGGTTGCAATGAATTTTTGATAGAGTTTTGCAGTTTGCTTTGTTGATTTTCAAGCTAGAATATACAATAGAATGACCTTTTGCCTGCCCTGTCCCCATTATCTGGGATCGGCGCAATATGTTTTCCATTCATTCCTATCAGCCTATACAACAGAAAAGAATTTATAATAAATAACCAGATATGCCACGCTAGCGTAAACAGCGCCATCTAGTCCCAAACTAAGCCAGAGCTTGTACTGTGAGTACTGACAACTGAACACTTCTACGACACCCGTGGAATGAAATGGATTAGCACTGTTGTTTATTCAGAAACCTGCATATAGACAGACAGTCAGGCGTACTTAAGATATTTATATCGCGTTACTATAAAAAAAAATCTTTATACGCGAGCGATTTATCACAAAATAATTAATATTTGAATATTAAAGGAATACTCTCTCAACTCTCGATTCTAACTACTTTCGTATCCATCGGGAGTTAAGAAATCTCTCTTAAAAGATCCGCATTATTATACTGGAAACCTTCAGGCGAAAGCTATTTGCATTTTAATAGGGCTTCTTTGTATTGCCTCTTCGGGATTCGCCTGACGCGGGCTCCGGTTTTCGGCCTCAAGAAATAGCGGGGCCTGCGTCGTCATGAGATTATTTGTAGAGGATTATCTTCCAAGTACTTATTCAATTTAGCTAAACACCACAGGCCGATGACGGGCAGCAGCGTCACCGGAGCAAGAAGCTACGCCCTGCGATCTCCATCCCGCCTGCCCAGCATGGCGATTATGGGTATATCCTCCAGAAGTTTGCCCTAGGTAGTGAACAACTGCAGAGGCCTATGTCTAACAGTGGACTGCAATAGGCATCAGCCTATTGCATTGAATAATCTTTCATTTTTAATTGAGTCATCATCATCATCATCAGATGATGATGATGATTTATTCAATAATATGTAGTCCTCTATGCTGTGTTCGGCAATGGGGACCCCTGCTAGTTGCGAGGATGCGCTCGTGTGTATGACAAATGTTTGTATTGTGCGGGAATCAAAAGGAGCGGCCTATCATCATTTCGCTCCAAGGCAGAATAGTCCAATAAGCAAACATGGTGGTGGCAACTAACATGTGATAGATTTGGTTACTACTTGTTCGATATCGCAGCAACTTGGCCCTGTCATTGGTTTCCTTTTAGGTGACGTGAGGCTGCCTCCAAAAGATTCGTCGTAGGATCGATCTCCGCACAGCGGGAATATTTGTGTGCATGAACATGTCTGTTTGTACTGGTATGGGTATTTGCTAAGAGTAATTTGTATTTTTTTTTACAAAAAAAAAATCTAAAATCAGTTATCATGTACCCATAGTACGAGCTTCGGCTTATTATGGAACTAGATGGCGCTGTACGGCAAATCTTAAGTTATTTAAATATCTTGCAGATTAATGTCATTATTAATTGCCTGTCAACTTCAGTACATATACCAAAGCAAACTTTTTTGATTGAAAATTGACTGGCTCGGTGGCTCAATTAGTGACTGGCTTGGTGGCTCAATTGGTAGTGACTCCTGCCTTCTGAACCAAGAGTCGTGGGTTCGATCCCCACCCGGGACAAACATTCTTGTGATGAACACTTGTGTTTGTTACGAGTCTGGGTGTTTATACATGTAATTAAGTATTTATTAGTGGTACCTACGTCGTTTTGATACCCATAACACAACTGCTTAAGCTACTTACTTTGGGATCGGAACAATGTATGTGCTGTTGTCTGATATTTATATTTTATAAACAAATTCACCAGAATCTTTAATCACCCGGTCTCGATCCCTATCTTTAACGTGATTCATCAGATTCCAGGTCCATCCATCTAATCCCGAACAATCTTACTACTATACGCTTCTCGGGAGATTGTGCCATTTCGCGTAACAAATTCATTAATTCATCCAATTCCAGTCTTTTAGAACGTGGATTAAAGAAATTGTTGGTGTGGTGAACGAGGTTTCTTTATAAAGCGAGAGAGAAACCCAAGCCGCTGTGACATGTGGTAAGCCAGTCACCTGACAGGAGCAACCTTTCATCTTCTCGCTCTAAGCCATTCTCACCTACCCGTGGTGCAT
The DNA here is from genome assembly GCA_031163375.1 of Conogethes punctiferalis. NCBI lineage: Eukaryota > Metazoa > Arthropoda > Insecta > Lepidoptera > Crambidae > Conogethes > Conogethes punctiferalis. The sequence continues at coordinate 1,899,008 of CM062098.1, read as the reverse complement.
CCTGCTGAATAAAAACGAGGCTCTGGCAACCAACTGGTGGCGGTATGACCATCACGATTGGAGGCATAAGCGTATAAGAGAGGTAGGGCATAGCGAATCCTCGCTCGAATTGAGCCGCCCGCCTGTGGAAGGACCTCGACCCTATAGAATACCGCAGCTAAATGACCTCTGGGTCGTTTTTCTGCCGGTGAGTATCGGCAGCCTGGGGTTAGGCTTGGGCCGGCATGGCGGTGGCAACTAGCAGATAACTAACCGGTTACTTGCCCGTTGTCGCAATAACTTGGGCTCCTCTAACGCTTTCCATTAAGCGTAGGGAAGCCATTATGTATATCACAGGCTGATAACGGGCAACAACGTCACGAGGAGCGGAGGGCGAGGAGCTACGCCCTCCGGTCGCCAACCCGCCTGCCCAGCATAGCGAACAACTGGAGAAGCGTGCGATAGGCATAGATGTAGATATGATAAAAATCCCTTAAAAATGAAAAATGTTAAATATATAAAGAAGGTTAAAAATAAAATATATATATATATATATATATATATTATATGCAATATTTTTTTATGCAAGAGGCGGCAGACGAGAAAATGTCACGCTGCCTGATGGTAAGCAGTCGACACCGCCCATGACACCCGCAACTCAAATCTACCTAACGCTTCTCCTGCCCTATAAAAATGAAACTTCATACAGTGTATTTTAGTTCAGACGAAATTTATTCTTGTTAGGCGTTTAACCCTTGGCATGCCTGGTGGGCAAAAGTTACACGCTATGCCTGGTGGGTCTCTCAGACCCCGATTTCAAAATAGCTTCTTTTTCTATAAATTCTATTAATAAAGGCGATTCAATGATTCAAGACGTATGCGTTAAAGGCAAAATAGTGATAGTAGTAAAAATCTCTTTAGAAATTAATCAACTTTACTTCAATATTTGAAATTAAACTAAAGCACACCTTTTTAAACAAAATTTCGAGACTATAACTTTGTTTACATATAATTAGTATCAAAAGAAATGAAATCTTAATCAGACTTGAATCCAATGTAAGGCACTATCATATACTTTATCTAAATAATAAAATAATTAGTCTACATCACTTGCATTTACATTTTGTAAAGCTTTGGTTTGGTAACACTTTGCGCTTAAAAAATCGAGTGGTCAAATCAAATGTGACTACTACATATCTCACAAATGTACTTTCTTCCTCCTAAGAAACAGCTTCTTCATCCTCTACAGCAACGTCAAACTCTTTTCCACTTGAATCAACTTCAGCTCCGTCTTCCTCATTCAACTCTTGGAAAATCATAAACTAGTTATATCCTCGTCTGTTAGTTTTATATTCATGATGAAACTGAAAAAAATTAAAATATTATTATGTAATGTACAAACTAATATTATTTAATGGACAAATGCCAATATTCATAAGAAGAAAGATAAATAAATACTTACAGAATAAAGTCACGCCGTATGCCTGGTGGGGTTTGTAGGACCCGTACGCGTTTTACGCTCGTCCTTTTACGCTCGTAGCTCGCCGCGGACTGGGTAAGCGGGCGGAGGGCATTCCACTGTTAGTAACGGCCAGCTACTAAAAACGGTGAGGCGCTAAATTCAAATTTAAAAGAACTACAATGGTTCGCGTGTTGGTGTGGGTCTGACAGACCCTACCAGGCATGCCAAGGGTTAAGAGCCTTCCGCTCGCCCGTCAGTCCGGTGATGATGACAAGGCACCCTGGCCATAGTCGTCACTAGGTATTTAAAGAAAAAAAAGCGTTTGTTGGAAAAAATGCCACATCACCTGTCTCAGCTTTCCAAACTCCACGAATCCAAGACTTAATTGCCTTCAAAGGGCATTTCCATTTGCATTAAATTCGCCAATGTTTAACGATCTTGTCTGTATTCGCGCGGCTATCTGTGTAAAGTGATGTTTTATAGATATCTGGAGGTTTTAGTAAACTCTAGAGTTAAACCTTCCTGCTTTTTTTTTTCTTTTATAGTAGCTCGACATAATGGCTTCCCTACGCCTGATGGAAAGCGAAAGAAAAGCCCAAGTCGCTGTGACAACGGGCAAGTAACTGGTCAGTTACCTGTCAGTTGCCACTGCCATGCCGGCCCAACCCTAACCCCCCACGAGCTCCGGAGACCCTACTCACCAGCAGAAACACGACCTGGAGGTCATTTGGCTGCGGTATTCTACAGGCTGGAGGTCCTTCCCCGGACGGGCAGCTCAATTCGAGCGAAGATTCGCTATGCCCTACCTCTCTTTAACGTTTCTGCTTCTGCTTTCCACGTTTCCACGAACTTTGGCTCAGAAGGCAGATGTCACTACCGAATTAGCCATAGGGCCAGTCACTTGGTCTTAGAAGTGACTTAAAAAAGTAAACACTGGCGATGAAAAAGAGTACCTATCGAGTTTCTTGCGGGTTCCCCTCGATACAAAACAACTTTCCGAACAAGGTGGTAATTTTATTATTTACTAGCTGTGCCGGCGGCGTCGCACGCGTGGATATAGGGTTTCAAAAAGAACGAACTTCCATAAAATGGTACCTAAATTTTAAGTTAGACTTCTAGAAATACATTGATGAAAACCGCATTTAATTCCATGTAGTAGTTTTCGCGTGATGCGCGATCAAACATACTGGTAAAAATTTCTCCCGTTTTCCCAACACTTCACATCACTGCTCTGCTCCTGTTGATTGTAGCTTAATGAAAAGTATACTTTAACTTGTCCAGAAGTATTAAGAATAATTGTGCCAAGTTTCGTCAAAATCCGTCTAGCAGTTTTTTTTCTATAACGAACATACAGTCAGACAGACAGGCAAAAATTTTACTGATTGCATTTTTGGCATCATCGATCACTGACCACCCCCCGATAGTTATTTTGAAAATATATTTCATGTACAGAATTGACCTCCCTACAGATTTATTATAAGTATAGATTACTAACTGACCCGACAGACTTTGTACCACCCGTTATTCACCTTTTAAACCTTCCCTGGACTTTCACAAATAATTCAAGACCAAAATTAGCCAAATCAGTCCAGGTGTTATCGAGTTTTAGTGTAGTCTCACAGGAACAGGAATTGATTTTATTGAATTGATTGATATTATAAGAAAGATTTGTAGCTGCTTAATTTGACGATTCATAAGTACTTGTCATAAGTCTATGTGAGGAAAGACATTTTTCATGTTCGTTTTCATTATTAAAAGGTAAAACAGACCTATATCCGGTGTAGCAATAAATTATAGTGGGTTCGATAGAGGCGAACTCCACATTGCTCCAAAACCTTTGTTCACCATTTTCCGAATTAATAGCCTATCGGACAATTAACCGAAAGTTATCAACAAGCTCAAACAATTAGGCAACGTCAACAACTTAACTTGGGTGCCCTTTAATTTACCATTTTCCGTGCTAAAGGATTCGGTGAGATTTGATTAGAGTACAAGAGTTATTACATCGCGACAGCCTTTGAATACTGAGCGATCGACGGTGAAATACGGTTTTTTGAGGTGACTTTGACACGACTTTCACACGACTACTTAATTTAACCTTTATTAAAATTGGTAACTGGTCAATAGTAATTTTAAGATACTAAATTAACAAGTCTAATGTAAATACGCTTTGTGCTTAAAAACACAATCGTGTTTTTATTTTTACTCGCTCTACATGCTAAACAAACAAACGCAGTTAAAAATTAATAATATTAGTTAATATTAATTGTTTTTGTCGATTTTTTGTTTCGTTTTTATTTTATGGAATGTTAAATGTTTTTCTTTACATGAAGAAACTAAAATAGAACACGCTGGATTTATGTTTGTTCACATAAAAAACAAATACAGAAACAAACTGTCTAACGGAAAAAAAATATCTATATTCAAAAAGCATGCGCAAATTATTTATCTATTTAAACTTTATTGCACAAAATGGTACAAAAGGCAACCTTAATGCTAGGAGCATTCTCTACGATTAGCAGATTTACATTGTCTATTTAAAATCGGTAACTGCACAAGATTAGACCAGATCCTTTTCAGAAATTCTGTTCACAGCGCTTTATCCATTTACATAAAATACATTTATTAGTACATACTTGCCTTATCCCCAAAAAGACAATAGATTTCTGCGCACCTGTTTCTCAAACAAATTGGAATGAATAATTTAAGCACCGTTATCAGCTAATAAACGATTTATGTTTCATTATAAAGTAACAGAATAAATCAAATTACTAGTTCAATTGAACGCCCTAAATTATTTCAACCGACTTCTAGCGAATTTCGCTAACCAAAGGCAAAATAGCTCTTACCTCTCGGCTGTAAAGTTGAAATTGCATCGGTTTACTGGTCAGTCTCTACATTTCTACTTAGCAGCCGCCTTGCTCGTTAGCAGAGCGGCTCGGCTAATGAGCTCGATAAAGCTGGCTCCTAGATTAGATTAAAAAAAATGTCAAGAGCGCCTTCTTTTGGTCAGTTGGTTCCGGCAAAACCTCACTTATACGTCATCATCAGCCTATTGGGATGTAAGGGAGCGACCTATCACCTTTTTCGCTCCAAGCCATCCTCACCTGCCTGTGGTGCATCCTGCCGAACAACAAACGAGGCTCTGGCAAACCGACTGGTGGCAGTAAAACCATCACGGTAGAAAGCGTAGCTAAATACCACAGGCCGATGATGGGCAGCAGCGTCACCGGAGCAAAAAGCTACGCCCTCCGATCGCCAACCCGCCTGCCCAGCGTGGCGATTATGGATATATCCTCCAGAAGTTTACCCTAGGTGGCGAACAACTAGAGAGGCCTATGTCCAGCAGTGGACTGCAATAGGCTGATGATGATGATGATGAACAAAAGTTAATATGCTACAAATTTCATCAAATAAAAATTGTTGTAAATTTTAATATACGGAACCATGAACTTTCCAGAGTCTATGCCTCCTTTGAATTTGCCGCTTTTTGGTTCAACGATTTTAATTAGCGCTGATTGTAAAGGATTCTGTCTTTTTCGTATCTGGCTTGAACATTTGTGTTTTTATTTTCTCAAAAAATTATGTCTGGAATTCGCATAAACTAATAATACTCTTCTCACCAAACTTAGCTAGAAACTACCTTCAGAAAAATCTTAAACTATCTATACTTATAATAAATCTGTAGAAAGGTCAATTCTGTACATGAAATATTTTTTCAAAATAACTATCAAGGGGTGATAAGTGATCGATACTGATGCCAAGAACGCAATCAGATTTTTTTTGTGTCTGTCTGTCTGTATCTTCGCCATAGAAAAAAAAACTACTGGACGGATTTTAACGCAACTTGGTACGATTATTTTTCATACTCCTAGGCAGGTTATAGTATACTTTTCATCACGCTACATCTAATAGGAGCAGAGCAGTGACGGGAAGCGTTAGGAAAACGGGAGAAATTTTTATCTGCATGTTTGATCACGCAAAAACTACTGCATGGAATTGAATGCGGTTTTCACCAATGTATTGCTAGACGTCTAACTTAAGATCACTTTTTTATAGAAGTTCGTTATTTTTTAAACCCGATATCCACGCGTGCGACGCCGCTGGCACAGCTAGTGACGTAATAAAAACCATAATTTAAGGATGTGACCAAACGTAGATGATAAATTCGCATCATCATCATCATCAGCACCTATTGCAGTACTTCTGGACATAGGCCTCTCCAGTTGTTCATCACTTAGGGCAAACATCTGGAGGATATACCCATAATCGCCACGCTAGGCAGACAGTTTGTGTATTGCAGGGCGTAGATCTTCGCTCCGGTGACGCTGCTGCCCATAATCGAACTAGGGTATTTTAACTACGTTTTTAATCGTGATGGTTATACCGTCACCAGTCGGTTGCCAGCGCCTCGTTTGTTATTCGGCAGGAATGCACTACGAGCAGGTTGAGTGTGTCTTAGAGCGAAAAGATGATAGGCCGCTCTCGTACATCCCTGACATTATTTATTTTATTTAAAACATCTACGCTAGTGTTGCCATGTTCCGTCATTCCAACACTGCGGACGACATGGACAGAGTGACGTCATTTGTCACGGGCGACCCAACTTTTTGCGTGTTGACGGGAGAGGAGGGATAGACTACATCAAAATTGATCGACGAATGGACATAGTCAGTATGTACACATCTACGTACAGCCGTAATCATAAAGAGATCAAATCATGAAGGATCGTGGGGGGTTAGGGTTGGGCCGGCATGGTGGTGGCAACTGACAAGTAACTGACCAGTTACTTGCCCGTTGTCCACAGCGACATGGGCTTCTCCTTTCGCTTTCCATCAGGCGTAGGGAAGCCTTTTAGTCGAGCCACTATATAAAAAAGGACTAAATAAATAGGTTTTTAAAGGGTTGGCAGGGCGCATGCGTTGCAGCCATTCATGGGCTGCGGTGACCGCGTACCATCATGGCGGGCCGGCAGCCATTATGTTAACCCTCTGACTGACTGTGTGACTGGTTGGATGGCTCATTTGGTAGGGACCTTCTGATTCAAGGGTCGTGGGTTCGATTCCCACAGGACAAACATTCATGTGATGAACACTTGTGGCTTCGCTTCGCTCGCGTTGCCCCCCATTTTAGGGAAGTGGGGGTTAGAAAGGGGCAAAAAGTGGCCAATGTTACTCTCCATCCCTTCAACTATCTCCACTTAAAAAATCACGTCAATTCGTCGCTTCGTTTTGCCGTGAAAGAAAGGACAAACATACAGACAGACAGACACACTTTCCCATTTATAATATTAGTATGGATGACTACGAGTATTACCGCGGGCATTACGTTATTAAAATCTAATGGAAAGTTTCGTTTCTGCATATAATTCGATCAAGACTCATATTGCAATATTCTTCCACGCCAACAAAGTTACTTCACACTTATTTGTGAAGTAAATTGCATAAATAACACAAGTCATTGCCGCAAGCGATATTCGCAAAAGACTTCTCTTTAAAGAAGCTGTTTTACTTTGAAATCAAGGTTTTCAATATGACGATATTAATGAAGAAAAATATAGTTTGTACCTAAGTAACTGTAGCCCACGGGTTTGCCCGCACCATCATCAGCCTATTGCAGTCCACTGCTGGACATAGGCCTCTCCAGTTGTTCGCCCCCCTATGGCAAACTTCTGGAGGATATATCCATAATCGCCACGCTGGGCAGGCGGGTTGGCGATCGCAGGGCGTAGCTTCTTGCTCCTATGACGCTGCTGCCCGACATCGGCCTGTGGTATTTAGCTACGCCTTTGCCCGCATAAATATCTGTAATTAATGTGATATACCGCTTAAGGGGACCGGCCCCGGAAAAGATGGTGGGGCTCAATTGGTAGTGACCCTGCCTTCTGAACCAAGGGTCGTGGGTTCGATTCCCACCCGGGACAAACATTCGTGTGAGGAACACTTGTGTTTGTTCTGTGTCTGGGTGTAATATTTGTATTTAAGTATTTATTTGTGGTACCTTCGTTGTTCTGATACCCATAACACAAGTGCTTAAGCTACTTACTTTGGGATCAGAGCAATGTATGTGATGTTGTATAATATTTATTTTTTATTTATTCATTTTATTATCGTCGTAGACGTTTAGGATGTAAGGGAGCGACCTATCATTTTCGCGCTCCAAGCCACCCTCACCTTCGCCCGTGGTGCATCCTGTTGAATATCAAAACGAGGTATAACCATTACGATTGAAGGCGTAGCTAAACACCACAGACCGATGACGGGCAGCAGCGTCACCGGAGCGAGGAGTTAC